>PYAF01004575.1:576987-588583 GCA_007407185.1 Glycine tomentella | reverse complement strand
TCAAGGCATCACGACCACCGATTGACCTAGTATACCCGATAGGTTTACACTAGAGAAGGTTCAAAGGTAACCCCTACCTATCTCGATGCAATTGTTTCTCGCCGAGGAATCACACTTGCATACATATTCATATGCATTTAGTCATGTTGAATTGATCTCTTATTCATGTGGGGGATTGTTGGAGTTTTTGTTTAAACTCATGGGTTATGAATAAGAGACGGTTAACAATTCAAAATAATAACTACTCCTAACCACTCTTGGGAAAGGTTAGAAAAAATAACTACTCCCAACGCTTCGATAACCAATGGTTACGATGATTCATCGCCAAGAGTCGCGATGGTTTACCGACAACTCTTCAACCGGGTTGTTTGTTGTCTATAAATAGACACAGAGACACTCAGAAAATAGGAAGTAGAAAACTGATAGAGTTTTGATAGTTAATCTTTTCTGATAGTCTCGCTTAGAAACTAATGCATTTCCATATCACATAACTTTGTGATTCCTCAAGCATTGTCTTTGTTCGTTTGGGCTGTTGATTTGAAGTGTCATCAATCTTCAGACGTTGATCCGTTCCATCCTGGGAGACAATTGTTCATCAACTTTTGACATCAATTGGAGGGAACAAATTATCTTAAGGAGACAACATTGTTGGGTTCAGATCTTTTCATCTCTTTGCATCTGTGTCTGATTCATACTTGTCATACAAGTTCTATTTAAATTGGTTTTTTTGTACAGTTGAAGTAGATTATATTGTTCCTCTTGACTACTCAGATTCTAACCCTTGTGCAATTGGATATATTCCAATTCTAAATTAACTAACACAATCAACAATTTTAGAACTTCACACACCTGTTCATTGGAAGAGACAAATCTATCTCCAACAGAAAACTGCAAACATGGTCTTTCAATTCAATCCAACTCCTCTTCATATGCACAATCAACAATTTCATAACTTCACACACCTGTTCATTGGAAGAGACAAATCTATCTCCAACAGAAAACTGCAAACCCGGTCTTTCAATTCAATCCAACTCCTCCCCGACTCACTTTTATTTTTAATACTTCTCCTCAGCTTCGTTAAGCTGGCAAAATCAGCTCAGTTTCCTTCAGCAGCATTAATATTTGATAACAACGCATAATTTCCTGCACTATTTAGCTTCATAAAATAGGGGTAGTAGAAATGCTATATGGAGTGGAATGCTAACCAGTACAGAGGCAACATGAACATAAAATAAAGATAGCAGAAATGAGGATATTAAGGTGGATGTGTGGATATACGAAGATGGATAAGATAAGAAATGAAGATATTCAACGAAAGGTATCGGTGGTACCGTTAGATAAAAAGATGAGGGAACATATATTGAGGTGGTTTGGGCACGTTATGAAACGACCATTGGATGCTCCCGTAAGAACAAGAATTTGTTACCAAGAGCTCAACACAAAGAGAGATAGAGGTCAACCAAAACTCACCTAGGGAAAGGTAGTAAAACAAGATCTAATGGAGTAGGATATAGATTGATGGACGATATGTTTTAGGACAAAATGGAGAATAGTTATAAGCTTGGTGGAGGGGTAAACTCATTAATAGTTCTATTTCCAGTCGTTCCCTTATTTTAGTTCTTTTCCTCTTCTTTTCTCCCTTTCACCCTTCTTTTATTTTAGCTTATTTTTTTCTCTCTTTTGTATTTTTTTCCCAATTTATCATTGAGTTCATCTACCACCGACTCCAATTAACTTGGATTAAAGGTGCTGTTGATGTTGATGTTGATTTTGATTTAGCTTCATATCCAGAGCTCTCAAAGCTATGCTAATTTGGCCACACTGGGTTGGTTATGCACTTTACAAGCTCCAAGATGGGGTGCCCAGATAGATTCATTTGGATTAAATGGTATACTCTATTAGTTGATAAGCTTCCTTTACTCTTCCAGCACGGCCAATCAAATCCACCACACACTCATATACCTCTATATCTGGGATTATATTATAATAACTGGTCATTAATCTAAAATATCTCATTCCTTCGTCCTCTAGTCCAGTATGGCTACAAGCACTTAGAACTGCCATAAACACCATCTTATCTGGTTTAATACCTGATCTGACCATTTCATTGAATAGCTTAACAGCATCTTAACCATATCCCTGATCCCCATATCCAATCAACATTTAAGTCCAGGAGACCAAATTTGTGCATAGCATTTTGCTAAATATTTTATGTGAATCAGTTATATTTCCATTTTCCACACTTAGCATACATATAAATAAGCGCATTGGATATTTCTAAGTAGTTATCCAGGCCTCTATGAACAGTTACACCATGAAGCTGTTGCCCACAATACAGAACTGCTAAGTTAGCACATGCACCTACTGCACTAGTAAATGAGAAGCAATCTGGACTAAAACCTTCTGATATCATTCATGAAAATATGCAGGGAGACTCTCTGGAATCCAATGCTTCAAATCCAGCTATCATGGTATTCCATGTGATGGTATCTTTGAGTCATTTCAGAGAATAATTGTTTTGCCTCAGATGCACAATGACCCTTGCAGTACATGTCCAGTGTTGAATGCATGACAGGAAGGTTGGACTCAAATCCATGCTTACCCACTGCAGCATATATATTTTCCATAGAATATATATACACATATATATTCAGAATCGATAGAAGCATAAAACCATGCCTATCACATCAAAGGGTTCATCCACACAGCAATTTTAATTTTATGATTGCAGAGTGTAAAAAAAAGGGACATTTAGAAGATAATAAGTCATTGAAATTGATATCTGAAATTTATGACATACTTTAACAGTAAAGGTTCAGGTTCAAAATTGTAGTCCCATGCAATGGTATCTGGAATCCTTGTCCTATCTCTGCACAAATACTGGCATCCAGCGAATCTACAGATCTAAAAAGAAGTGGAACAAAGACAAGACAATTCTATGAAACTGTTCAGCTGATTGATTGTAGAGCCCTAAAGAAAATTGAGCTATGAAGAATCTTATTCAATAAACCATCATTATGACTATCATACAGATATTGGCTGGGAGTTAGTAAAATGTTGGATTAACTTGTCATTAGAACATAACATGGTTCAATTCAAGTGGAAAAGAAGAGAAGGGAAGGGCGTATTGTAGTTAGTTACATATCATACTTAAGAAGAAGCTGCATGTCAGGACCCGGATATTGAATCTGAACAAGGCTTGTTTGAGCAGCAGGAACCGAGAAAGCGTTCAAGCAATCCACGAAATGCCCCAAACTCACTCCAAAACGAGGTCCTCCTCCTCGTGCGTTGTAATCGTAACGAATGAATAACTGCGAACAAATAATGAAATAAGAAAAAACCCCAACGAAGATGGTAACAAAAGAAGAGAATGGTACCTACTACCTACCTCTCGTTTGAGATAAACCTTGGCTTGCAGGCAACCGCTTTCTTCGACGATCAAAACGATGCCGTGTTCAGACAACTCCAATACGGCCTCCTAGGTTAATTAAGGAATGAGTGAATGAGTGAGTTGTGGAAAATGAAGAAAAGAAGGAATTATTACCTGCTGGCGCTTCCACCGAACGGCGGTGAGGGCGTCCACTAAGCATTGAACGTTTTCCAGCTCGCAAGTAACGTCTGGGCCTTCCTCCTCCTCCATGCCACCTTCGCAAAAACCTTCTCTTCTATCTGTTCTATCAACCCTCTTTCCCTTTCTCCACCACTTCTAAGCTGTTTATAGGTTTACTTTCCCCCTAATTTTACTACTTTCTCTCTCAAACTAAATTTTACTTCATGTTGTAGCCCTGCATTTTCACTTGAGTTCTTCAACTTGTATTCGTCTTTTTAATTGAAATTTTTCGTCTAATTGTACTTAGAGAAAATTAACCACATAAACCTAATTAATTCATGAATCCAGTATTGTCACCTTTATTTATATGTGTACACCAGTATTCTCACCTTTCCAAGTAAGTATTCTCGCATCTTCAGGCCAACATTCTCACTTTTACATATTCTAAACCAGATTCTTCAACTAATATTCTCACGTATGTATGTTGTAATGATTTGTTGTTACTGGATGACACCAAATCAATTGGCTTTGTAGAAAGATTTAACATTTAATTTGATATGACTTTTGGAATGAATTTCTTATGAAAGTAGGTGTGGATTCTTCATTCGATTTTCAAAACTATCCATTCAATGGTTCACTTTACCACCTTATAAAATCTCCATACATATCATAACATTCCAAATAAATTAACCTAGACAGTATTATGATTTATAATGTCCTTTAATCTCAGCATCAGTGATGAGAAAGTGAAGTCAAAGACACAGAGCAGAAACAAACTCATTATAAAATGCTGCAAAGGAGCCACTGTATAATGAGATAAATCAATGTGAATATTTGTGCATATACACACAAGAGGTCATACTTTTAAATCTCTATCCCCTCATTGTTAAAAAAAAAGTAAAAAAAGTGAGAATTGCCCTCCCAGAACAAAGGAAAGCCTTCTTAACCATAATTACAGCAATGGAGAAGGTGTTACTTTTCTAAATTAACTTTTACTATAACCTACCAAACGCACAATATAAATATATGATCCCCGTGGCTATGAATGTACACTACTCAAGGAATTCGTCATACAAGAATTTGAGACCTTGCAGCACCACGGGAACACCTTTTCCTGCCACTCTTGCTAAGTCCACAAACACATATGTCAAGAAGCTCGTAATCCTCCTCCCAGAATAACATGGATGCCATCGCAGGATTCTTCAAAAGCATCTTGGATGTAAGGAAACCAGCTATGGTCCATGTTTGATACATTCGGGCTTGTTTTCCGATAAATTTTCCAGTACGTGTATCATAGTATTCAGGCCAAGAATCTAGTGGCAGTCTTTTCTCAGCCAAAGCAACTGCTTTCCGGGCAAGTTCAATTCTCCCCATTTTGATGCATGCCAGTGTGAACTGAAAGATGATGTACAAGGAAAATGCATCAGAAATTAAAGCAATATTTTATGACTTGGCAGTTGAATGCAAGGTCTCAGTAACAAAATTGGCAAAAAAAATTGTTTCATTTTAAACATTTTCTCTCATGATTAACAACCCAAGAAAATAACTCTCCTGATATTTTTTTTCTCTCTTACTTCAGGTTCTGCGGTATATGGTTTTAATTTCCAATTTTATGCACTATAGTAGAATGAGTTTCTATTGGTGGCCTGATAAGTTCTCTGATTCTCTCCCATGTGTCTTGTTCCCATCAATCAGAGCCACCAGAATTAGGTGTTCAATAGTTGAGGTAGTAAGACAGGACAGAGTGGATAGCCAACAACGTATCTGACCTGACCTTAAAACACACACATCGCCATCAGGAAAAATTTACCTGCCACAGAAGGGTTGGCCAAGATCCACCATTGTGATATGACCAAGGGCTGCAAAAGTTAAGCATGTTGTTTCAGTTAAGATGCACTCAGTAGAAGAAATTCTGATTACAAAGAATAACAAATTATACAACATAAATTCATCAAATGTACTCCTTATAAAAAAAATCGAAGTTCTCAGATACACAAACAACAGAAAGAAAAATTATGGCAAGAACTTACGTATTCTTTGGGTCACAACCAGTAACTATGCGCCACTCTTCATTATCCAAGGCAGGATAACATATCTTAAGAGGCATATGGCCCACAAGATCATCCCATTTTGCTTCTATCAGGTTTAAAATAGCCTGGTTCTGTCTTGGGGTGCCCAATGATGAGACAATAGACCAAAGATTTCCAAGTGAGAAAAACCGGAAGTCCATGTGAGCTGGCTGCAAATTCCCAATCAGATACCCACCTTCTTCAGGAATCCAATCCATTAACCACAACGGAATTTGTTCTGGGTAGATGTTGAATTTGTTGATGGCATCCGTGGAGTACTCTTCAGTTTTATACCTGTATATTTCATTCATCTTTTTCATATCCACCCAATAATATTCTCTAATGTGAAATGACAGTGCACTGAGTCTGTTGTTAATGGCTCTAATAAGATTATTGGTTCCATCAGTTGCAACAAGCATCTCACGTGAGCAGCGAAGAGCTGAGTAAAATAATGCCTGTAAAGTAAAACTTACCACAGATAAATGGAGGAATAATAAGTGAAAAATAAGAGGTATAATGCAGAAACCAGATTACCTGAATGCAGAGTTTTATCTCATGTTTAACAAACATAGATTAATGTCACTTGTAGCATATACATGAAAATAGCATACATCAAATAAAACAGGAGCATATACTGATTTAAGTATAGACTAAGACAATTGCAACTTAGTAATATAGAGAATCATTCAATTTTAAATAGAACATACCACAAACAGCATAATTTCCAAATCCATATTTAGTACCCAATACCAATAAGATAAGAATGAAAAGCATTACATAGTTACACTCACTTGGATCTCAAGGGGGTGACCATGAATTCCCATCCGCCTGTCTATCATGCAAGACCCATCAGTGACTAACAGAGAAGGAAACATATCGAACCCATCTGTTAAACACAAGTTAAGGATCATTTTTAAGCCTGTTTGAACATCCGCCCTTTCTTGCAAGCTGCAGTCACCAGTGAGCTTCCCATAAGCCCGCAAGAGGATGATCCACCACAATCCTATCAAGGAAACAAAATGGAAACAGTAGAGGAGAGTCATTTAGTTATGCTACTCAAATAATTTTTTTTGAGAATGCTCATGGTTTACATCTCATTAGCAATTTTCAACATCATTCATTCATTCATTCTTCTTATAGGTATATTATAAGAAACTGGCAAATAGTTACTACTAACCTGAATCTACAGGTGCAACACGACCAATAGCTGATTCCCCAAAATCAGGATCTAAAACTTCTTCATGGTTATCTTCATCAAGAGCAACAGTTCTAACTTTGAAACTTGCAGGCATCAAGCCCTGCCCTGGACTGTAGCAGTCCACCGTTTTCTCCCAACTCTTTTAAGAAAAAAGGTAATCAATATTAAACAAAGTTTTAAAAACGCTCAATGATTTTTGTATTCACAATTACACTTTCTTTCAGGATCAATCAAGTACAGACAGAACACTGAATTGACATTTAATCATAACAATAAATACACTATCTTTTAGCATTTAACCCTCAGATTTACAATTGATCATTAGCATCCACTGTAATTGTTACGTTGCTAACTCTTAACTCTTAATTAAATACCCGTGATGAATACATGACAGGGAAGAACTATTCATCCAAGATGAGTTCATCCAAGATGACTGCTAGCAACACACTCTTTCTAACACATTCTCTACACTATTGTTAAAATTTATTGAAAACTACAAAATCACAAACCCTAAAAAATTTGTGATTTTCAATAAATTTCGGTCAATAATAATAGAAAGAGACGGTTCAATCAAAACAGTATGTTAAAGAATGTGTTACTAACATTTCTCATTCATCCCGTACATTGGTTCAAGTGAGTCTAAAAGGGGGTAAATAAATTACCTGCAATTGCAAGGTGTGAAGAAGAAAGTTCTTGACAATCTCACTTTCTCCTCTAAGCAAAAAAGCAAGTGCTGAAGGGATAAAATCCCTAATAAAGACCTGATCATAATTCAAGGGTATCTTGTCACCAGGATCATTTGCAGCCATAGTTCCCACAGGGTTGCCACAATAAGTCACAACAGCACCCTCCAACAACTTCCATGCTTCTTTTTCCACCTCTGATTCCTCCTCCCCTTTAGTCTTTCCCACACTCACATTCACATCACCACCCAAATCTCTCTCATCCTCCTTATGAACACTTTCCACCACCAATGGCTTCACATTGTTCATGCCACCCTGTACGTAAATCCTCTCAAAATTGTTGTTGTCATTGACGCGGGTCTCAACAGAGGTCGAGAAATTTCGAACCTTGAAGGTGGAAACGTCCCTGTTCGATGTGCTCAAACTAAAATGCATTGATGGAGGGGCGAAATTCGAAGAGGGTAAGCCAAAAACTTTCTGAGCAATATCAATACCATTTGTGCGATGAATTTGAAAAGGGTGGTGATTGGCGTGGTCATGATTGAAACGAGGTTTCGGCGAATTGTTAGCAATGGAAAGAGTGTGGCCAGATTTTGAAGGTGTGGACCCTAAAAACGATGAAGTTCTAGAACCGGTGAGAATCCTGCGAGCGGAATTAATGGCGCGGTTGCGAATAAGGGTAATTGTGTTCATCGTGAAAAGGCAATGGGAGTGAAAACAGAGAAGAAATCTATGGAAATTACTGTTAGTATATCATAGACACAAAAGTGTGATGTTTGTTAGAATGAGAAGGTTTAGATTGAGTGGTTCTTTCATGTGGATTGAAGGGGGCGCTGCTGCAGGCGGGGAACACAAAAATCTTCCACACCTTTTCTTCTCAGAACGTGAAGTATATTACAATCATTACAAGGTTTAAAGCTTATCCATAGATTCCATACCCTATTTTTAGAAGATTTTAATATAGTTTAATTACTAATTAGATTTTTGTTTTGAAAGGTACTAAACAGATATCTATCTATCTATAGTTTACGAATGTTTTGATCTTATTATGTAAAAATTTAATACACTAATTGGTTAAATTAGTTTTGTATTGTTTTAATATTTTTAGATTTAATTTGATTTTTTAGTTTAGTTTATTCTTTCATCTAAATGGTAAAAAATCATATTTTGTGTGATAATTCAATATCGTCATTGAATAAATTTAAAACCGTTACAATATACATATCTTTTGTAAAAAAAATAATTGATTTTCAAAAATTAGATAATCAAATTGAAAAAAAAAATAAAGAATCAAATTTAAATTGATTTTAAAATTAAATAATTAAATTGAATCCAAAATAAATTAAAGGACTAAATTAAACCTAAATAATAAATTGAAATACTAAAAAACTAATTTAACATTAGTTATTTTTCTAACTTAATCTACTTGAAATCATGTGTCAATAATAGCTGCATGAATATGATTCAAGAAACAGTGATAATAACACAGTTATCAACTTATCTTAGAATATATATAATCAAAATCATTAGAGAACCCAACAATGTAAAAAATAAAGAGAGTTTCTTTTAGTATTCAATTAAACGAGCTACATATCAATTATCAAGACATGTTAGAGGCAATTGAGAATGCAACAATTGTGGACATATTAATGATTTCTCTTTTTTTCTACCGTAGAAACTACCTTAACCCAACTACCGAAACTCTTCTAACTATTTTACACATCTAGAAAAAAAAAAAAAATCTAATAGTGATACAGTGGTCAAAGTTAACAAGTTTGAAGACAACTGACAGTAGTGACAACAAAAAAAAATTGCTCATCCAAAAACAAAAACTTGCAATATTACTTAGAGGATCAAAACATAAAGGAGAAACGAGTACAAAAGACCAAATCAACAATTAAACATTTCAATTTTTATCCTTTTAGGATATTTAATATAATTATCATAAAAATCAATTAAAATACCATATATAATAATTATGATAAACTAATAATATAAAAATATTTACATGTATTTTAATTAAACCTAGATTTAATTTTATTAAATGAATTTAATTTAATTTGAGTTTGGATGAAAAAACACAAAATGAAAGAAGAAAAAACACAAATAACATTAGAGTGTGTTTGGATGAAGAATTTTAATTGGGAAAAGTAATTTATTAGGGGATTTAAAATTCTTCAATTTAAAATTCACTTGTTTGGATATTTTTATATGAGTAATTTAAATTTTTGAAATTTTAAAAGAGAATTTTAAACAACTAAAAATGTGGAATTTGAATTTCTCTCTAAAAGGTGAGAAATTGAAATTCTCTTTTTTTGTAGAAGCTCTAAATGCACAACTTTTTGCTCCGTCTCAATCATTGACGTACTCCGACCTCCGCTGCTCTCAAGACACCATCTACCTTACGTATTTTTTCGTGAATGAGGTTCAAAATTTTAAGAATGAAAAAATTCAATTTCTTTATCCAAACATAAAATTTTGAAAATAAAAGAATTTTAATTGATGCATTTTAGTTTTCCTGAATTTTAAATTTCCTAAAATTTTAAAATATTTCATCCAAACATACTCTTAAAGTTTTTGTTTAGTTAAAACTGGAAAGAAAAAGAAGAAACAAAATACTTTTAAAAATAAAAAGTTCATAATACAATTCTTCTTTTTCTTTTTACTTTCTTTCCTCTAAATCAAATAGAGTCTAATACTCAAAACAAATACAACTATAAGCGAACATAACACTTTTAATTTGAATTTTATAATATATTAATGGAATTTATATAATATTATCTATCATGCATGTTAGTTAAAATTAGAGTGTTATTTCAATTATTTCTATCATAAAAATGGTATGAAAAATCAATATTAATTATATAAATGTTGCAAACAGATTAAAAATCATCAAAACAAATACTGTACATTCTTTTTCTAAAATTAATATTGAAAAAATACATAACACAACACGTGCGTTACCCGAAAAAGTTAGATAGGAAATTAATAAGAGTCAGGCAGAAAAGAAGTGAAGTCCATCACATATTGGGTGTCTCAACGTGCCCTGCCACAACTGCATGTTTGGTTTACCACTGTCCACTAGTGTTCAACCAAGTGTTTTTGGTCTTATCTTTTTTGTTTCTAATCTTTTATTTTATTTATTTTTGTTTTATATGTAATTAATATTTTTCAAATAAAAAATTTGGTTTTAGTCTTCAAAATATTTCATCATTTAATTTTAAGCTTTATAAAACAATTAATATATTTTTTTTAGCTTTTATACTTACCAAAAATAAATTAACTTTAATCTCCCGTCAAAAATTACTATTAAAATGTAAAGGTTAAAAGTATACTTATTAAATTTTGTTAAGAACTAAATTAAATTTCAAAATATCTTAAAGGACAAAAACTTATGTTATCCATATTCTTTTCAAAAATTGTCCATCACAATGATAAATGAGGATACGTGTTAGAATCATATTGCCACTTACGTCAAAAAATAAAGTGACAAGAATCGAGAAGTTCTAAATTATGTATAAAAAAAACTAATAAGATGAAAAATATTCGAAATCACATAAATTATTGCGATATACTAATAAAACAAGTCAAAAATCAACATCAATATCAACATCAACAGCACCTTTAACCCAAATTAATTGAGGTCGGTGGTAGATGAACCCAATGATAAATCGAAAATAGAACAAAAGAAAAATAAAGTTAAAATAAAAGAATGGTGAGAGGAGAAGAGAAAAGAATTAAAACAGGGAACAACTGAAACATAAAACTACTAAAGGATTTAACCGTCCATCACACTTATAGCTTTTCTCCACTCCGTCCTAAGACATACCGTCCGCCAATCTAAATCCCACTCTATTAGGTCTTGTTTAACTACCTTTCCCCAGGTAAGTTTTGGTCGACCTCTACCTCTCTTTGTATCTAGCTCTTGGTAACAGACTCTTGTTCTGACAGGAGCATCTAACGGTCGTCTCATAACATGCCCAAACCATCTCAATCTATGCTCCCTCATCTTTTCACATACTGGTACCACTGATATCTTTCGTCGAATATCCTCATTTCTTATCTTATCCATCTTCGTATATCCGCACATCCACCT
>PYAF01004575.1:513660-576887 GCA_007407185.1 Glycine tomentella | reverse complement strand
TTCAGATCATCAGAAACGTCCTCCAATTCCACCTCACTCTTGTCACCATTCCCATTAAAAAGATTGTTAAAGTAGTGTAACCATCTTTCACTTACATCTTCATCCCTTACCAAAAGTTTTTGATTTTCATCCTTGATACATCTAACTTGGGTGAGATCTTTACTCTTCTTATCCCTCATCTTTGCAAGTTTATAAATACTTTTTTCCCCATCTTTGCTCCCAAGATTTTTATACAAATCATAAAAAACTTTTCCTCTAGCTTCTCGCACTGCTTTCTTTGCATCTTTTCTCGCTATTCTAAACTTTTGCAAATTCTCCTCGTTAGGACATTTATGCAAAGATCTAAAGCATTCCTTCTTTTGTTTAATAACCTCTTGCACCTCTCCATTCCACCACCATGTTTCCTTTGTAAGAATTTTGTTTCCTTTGCTTTCACCTAACACTCTCCTTCCCACATTATGAACACATACAGTCATCTTATTCCAAATTTCATTAGCTTCTCCAATAAACTCCCACGGTCCTTCACGCAACATATTTTCCATAAACTCTAATTGTTTCTCCTCCTTTAGCTTCAAGTCAAAAATAATTAATTATAATTAAATGGTGAAAAATTAAACTTTGACAAAGTTATATACTTCACACTATTTAAGAAATTTTATATTTTTTCAAGATTTAAATGATAATTATACTTAAGTATTTTATATGTACTGCACCCTCTTCAATCTTCATCCAAAGTCCAGTCTTAAAGCTTGAAGCACAAACAATATTACAATACACGTCTAACAATTTATTATTATGAGATTATACTATTTATCATAGCAGCTATTTATTCCAAATGTATAAGCAAATAGATAGATAAGATTAAATTAAGAGCATGAATATTTTGTATATCCCAACAAAGCTTTTGAGATACTACATGCTATCATGGCTACTGGAACAAATTACACAGTACTATTTGAATAGGATGTAGAGGTTTTGCTCCACTTGATAATGGGACAGAAGCAAACTCCATTGAGAGTCACGAGATTCAGTCAGATAATCAAGGTAAGGTTCATCAAAGAATAACTCATGACCAGAATGAAACATAATCAGCTTATTACGATACAAAAGAAACCACACTATTATTACAGCCAATAAAATTTCATATCCACACTATACATATGACTTATGGTAGGTAGATCCGAAATTATGATCTTACTTCAAATTCACCTGCCCGAGTAAGAGCTCGAAAACCTTTGCAAAATCGGTATGGTACAGTCTTCAGATTCAGTTTATCTATTTGCAGACCAGAGAGGGCGACACCCATAATCCTAAAACCCACTTGAAATGTAGGGAAGACATGAAGGTGCTCCAATCCAGTTTCAATCACTAATGTTCCAGACAAGGAAGGGGCTTTGTCTTTTGGGATTCGACCAATGGACCATATGCAAGTCTGGTATAACAAGATATAAATGAAGAATTAAAATATATAGCAGAAATAATGGAGCATAGAAGCTTATCTTTGATGATTTTAATTGCTTCCATAGAGAACAATAAATTGTATCTATGCAGAAACAGTGAAAAACTACTCACTAGAAGCATGATACTCGTGCAAATCAAGCACCTGTTTAGCAAGGATGTTCACTGTTCCATGATTTGAAGTAAGATCAGCTGATAAGATGAAAGGAGGGAGCTGAAACTGAACAGTAACCGAATCAATTGTCTTTCCAGGATCATTTCTTATTCCAACCAATACACTAACACGGCATATCCCACCATCTGAAGTTAACTGCGGCTTTACATATATTGGGGTGCTCTTCAACTTTCTAACTCTGAAAAGTGAAGTGCTTGAATTAATGAGAGAACACAAAGTAGGAATACAAGTTTAATGTAAACAGAGAACTCAACATTCAAAATTCAACTTTATCCAAGACCGACTTTCTACAAACAGATTTTATTTTTGGTTCATGATAAATCACAGCCAAAAGAAACAAGGCTTCTAGCGTTCTAGTTTCATTTTCAAATCCTGATTCAGACAACAAAAAAGTGGATACAGTACCTGTAACTCATAAGCTTAAATTGTCCATCAGGAGGCACAAAAGATAGAATTTGATGAGACTCCCAAGGCCGAAAACGAACACAGGGATGGAACCTCACATCATTGAGGATGGAAGGATTTGTAAATAAAAGGGTTATATCAGGAAAACCTGAGATCCGGGAATTTACTTGAACTTCACCATAGATCTCACATTTCACCAAACCCCCGTCCCTAAATGAATAAAACCCTTTAGCCGTGACTACAAAGAAAGAACGAAATTCTCCATAAGATAAAACCTATTAAAGAGCGGTCTCAACACGATCTGTAATAATTTCTATTTTCTACAAAATAGTGCCAAGTTCAAGCTTCCAAGAGTTAGTAATATCCCATTCACCAAAAAACATTGTAGCTAATAAGACTATGATAACCAAAAGGCAAAAACCCTAGTAATTTTATCACTGTCATTTTAAGAGATGATGAAGGAGAATGAGCATATAGACCTGTTTATAATTGCATCCATTTCTTCAACAAGATCTACATAGACTTCATTGTTGGAGTACTTTGGCTCTGCCATTCTCCAGGGAACACAAGATGCTGCAGTCCCAGGAAGGGTATCACTCACATTTGAACTGCTACCAGTGACGATGCTCAAGGCTTTGTCAACCATATTAGGCGGAGTAATCATTTCTCGCAGGATACTAGGTTCTGTAGTCAAGGGGAAGCCATTGTCTATCATCTCATCCAACAGCTACAATAACAAAGTGATTAGTTTGCATTTACTCAACAAAGAGCAACAGGGGAGGTTAGTACTTGAGACAAGGTACCTCGTACACAATGACAAAGTTGTCTTTAATTATGTCCTCGTTTAAGGCCCCAAAATAATCATTCAGGACATCGGCTATCCGACAAAGGAACTAAAAATCAGAAAGTTAAGAGAAAATTAATAGTTAATAAATAAAAAGAGTAGCATTCAGGCGTTCATTTGGCTTCAGATATACCTCAATGGCCATCAAGGGTGGCATTTCAACTTGTGTGCAGCCCAGAAAAGTGATTCCATCACGAAAAACTTGGAAAATATAATGCGTAGGAGAAGCAATCACCGGGTGTTGCTAAAAAAAAAGAAAAAGTTTTATAAAATAGTCATACACTGAATGAAATTAAATTAAAAAAAATCTGAAAGAAATAAAAGAGGTTGTGGAAACTAAAATAAAAAAGAAACCTTGAAGGAGTCGCCTAGTGAAATAGCTTGTTCCCAGAACCAGGCACAGATGGAGCGATCCACGCGGTGCCCCGTGAGCTGTTTCTCTAACATTACCTCTCTTCATATGAAATCAAAACCTCAAATTGCAATCAAATTCAATAATTCAACTGAGAAATGAAAAGAACATTACAAAGTTGCATTTATTTATCATACCCGGCATCTGACACGAGAAATATGCACTGCAGCATCACTCGAAATCGGAAGGAGAAGGCAAGGGAAGGGTCGTAGTGTGGTGTAGGGATTATCAAACAAAATACAATTTGTCATCTTCGCAATGATTCCAACCAGAAGAAGCTGCCAAACTTACCAGCTGACATGGATATCCAATAAAGTACTAGTTTCATATTAATCTAGGCAGGGATGACAATATGGACTGGGTCCGACGGATCAGTCCGATTAGTCCGTCAAAAAAGGTGGGTTGGGCTGAAAATTTCAGTCTATTTTGGAAAATGGGACGGGCCAATGCGACCCACAAAAAGGTGGACCAAAGGCGGGTCAATCTGGTTCGCAAAAAAATGGGCTAAAGGCAGGTCAACCCGACGGACCAGTCCATTTTAGACTTTTTTGCTTTTTAAATTTTTTTATATTTTTTTGATGGGCTAGCCCGTTGACCCGCCAACCTACCTTAAAATGAGTCAAGCTAGGATTTTCAGCCCACTTTCTAAAAGTGGGCCAGTCTGGCCTGCCCTATTTTTTTGGTGGGTTGTCCGGCCCGTTTTAGGTTGACCAGCCCATATTGTCATCCATAAATCTAGGGTTAGTGTTTTTTTTTTTAAGATTAGGGTTGATTTGTTTAAAGGCTTAATTATTGATTTGTTCTTCAAATTTTAATTTATTTAAATTTACAAAAATAATTGTGAAAAAAATGTTTTTTTAGATTTTTTTTTAAAAAGTAAATAGAAGTTGTCCTATTGCTTTCATGTTTCTCTCTTCCTCAAATCTTTCTTCATTGTTTCCATTTGAAAAAGTTATTTTTTTTAAAAAAAAAGTAAATAGAAGTTGTAGCAAAGTGCTAAAGAGTACGTTTAAATAGAATTTTGAAAAAGTAAAAATAGAGGACAAATTATTTTTTTTAAATGTTCTCAAATTTGTTAATTTTATTTTTAAAAATGATATATTAACATTAATTCAATATTTTAATATTTTACTTACTTTATAAACATTATATAACTATTTTTCAAAAAAAAAAATGTCCATCTCCCATTCCCTCCAAAATCTAATTCTCAAATTTATCTTTAATTTTTTTCTTTTTATTTGACAAAATAATATTTGTTGCGACAAAATAAATTACAGGTTTTGAAAAATATCAATAACCATCAAATGGATAAACAGATCCACCTAATTAAAGATATTGAAATATAGTGTCACACATGGAATTTTGCAATGTATTATTTGAAAGACTAAACCATGTTTTTCGTTCCTATAAGTATGAAAATGTTTGAAATTCGTCCCTACAAAATTTTGAGTATGTTTTACATCCTTGCATAATGTAAATGTGTGGCATTTTGACCTAAACGTAGGTTTGAAAGATCTAATCCTATGTGTCAATTTTTTTTGGACATTTTATTTGAACAAAAGCTTTGTCTTCATCTTCATCTTCTTCGACCTTCACCTTCAATTTTGGCTTTGTCTTCACCTTCAATTTTGGCTTTGTTTTCACCTTCATCTTCTTTCTCCTAACTTCGACCTTTCTCTTCCACTTCCAAAATGTGACTTTCATCTTCCACCTGCGACCTGCCAATGGACACATTTGAAGTTTTTGAAGCCCGTAGGTGATGGGGTGCTCCAAGTTCATCAGCATCTTCATTTGCAATGAATGACAAGTGCTCTGCAAACTACCCATGTTGTTGCTGACTTCAAGGAGTGCCGACAATATCGAAACACGTTTTTGGAGATGTCGAAATTCGACATAAGTGCTCTGTTTGCTGCATTCTTATGTTCTCCATGTTCCTTTTTTATGTTCTTCATGATCCTGATATGTTGATGGATATAAAGTCCAAGTACCTGCAACTTTTTTGACTGGACTGAGGGTCCTGTCAATGTTAGAGGAACAAATGTTGATGGAAGGCAAGCGATTCTTTTAATCCAAGCCAAGACACATTTTGTAGGACAAAACAACAATTGGAGCAACAGTTAGAGGAGACTCAAAGGAAGATTATTAAATTACAGAAGACAGTTGTTGGTGAAAGAAGGAATGTGTATTTGTTGATGGGTCTTTTGGTGATGTGTTTGTTCATGTTAGGGGCATTGATTTTCATTTTTCTCTTAAAATGTAACTGCTAAACATTATGGGTTAAGGTGATGTTATTGCTAGCAATGAACAAGTTGTTCTTTCGTATTAATGGAGTTTTACATACTTTGTCTTTAAATACTTCATTTTTTGGTCACTAATGGAGTTTTACATGCTTTATTTTTAAATACTTCATTTTTAAGTACTTAAGTAAAGAACTCCCTATAAAGAGCCCTAATAAATACTTCAATTTAACATGGTACTAATTTAGTTTTACATACATCATTGTTAAATACTTTAGTAAAACATTCCCTTTAAAAAGTCCCTGTAAATACTTCAGTTTAGCATGATATTAATTTAGTTTTACATACATCATTTTAAAATACTTGAGTAAAGCATTCCCTATAAAAAGACTTGAAACTCGTCTACCTGCTCACTTTGAACACAATTTAATACCATTTATTTATGTATTGAATGAAACAACAAAGTTTATGTAAAATATAGAAAACAAAGTTTAATATTGATAAGGATAGTCTTTAATAATAACATAATATGATAACCATTGTCTAGTCAAAAAAGCAGTAACAAACATTGTTTGTTACTTTGGATTCCATAAAAAGACTACATAGAAGATTCTCATTCTTTAATTGAACCAGAAAAATCTCACCCACTCAACAAATACATCCAAGAAACTCCAATTAGTACTGTCAACCACACATCAACACCCAACTTAATTCTCTTTTATATGTGTTGATCCAAAAATAGACTCCTCTTTCCTTTGTCCTTCTTTGTTCCTTTTTTTATTCACCATTTTTTGATTCACAATCTTTATTAGCAATTTTGCTGGAGTACAATTTGCAAGGAAATCCTTTTCTTCGTTGATGTCTTTCATACTTAAGAACATGTCTTCTCCTTTGCCTGCATGCTGTGAATGGACACTGCTTTGTCTTACACACAACCCTAACCCTTGTATGGTCTTTTTTTGGGAAACTAACTTGATATTCATTCAAGACAGAATACTCTATCACGCCTTCCTTAAAATCTTGCAAAGAGGTGAACTAGATTCCTAGTGTCCACTTGAAAGCCTTGGACATATTTTCTTTCCTAAACATTGAAAACTTTTTTCCAAGCTTTGTAGTGTTATCCTCATATTCAACATCACTGTACAGTTCCATAGCCAATCTCCAAATCATGCATCTTTCTAAAAATTGGATAAGGTTCCTCATGGTGTGGGTCAGTCACATTGTCATAATCCATCCCATTTGGGTCTTCATCACACTGAACAGGATTTTCAATAGAAGGATCTTTATATCCAAAAGCCTTATGTTTTCCTTTGTTGCTCACTTTGCTTTTCACTCTAGGCTCCTTTTACTTCCTGGATGACTCACCGTTGTCATCAAATGCCATAACACTGTCTCAATCAAACAAATCATCTACACCATGGTTTAAACTCTATAATTTGTTGGTCATTGAACAACCCTTACCCCTAGTAACCCCTAGTAACTTCATCCCCAATAACTTCTTCATAACCACTCACCCAAACACCACATAAATATTAACTTCACGCTTATGACTCAAAGCATACCTTGCCAAATCCATAACATCTTGATCATTGGACAAATCTCTTAAGGTTTCATAATCAGCATCAACCCATTTCCACCACATTTTAAGCCCACCAATAACAGAATACTTAAGATCGTGTATCAGGTCGACAAATTCAAGGAATGACCATGTGTCAATATCCAAGTCTTGATAGGCATTCTCCTTTTTCCCCTCCCATTTCAATGTTGGGTTCATAACCCATGAGCCCATGGAGTGAATATAAACTAAAAACTCCATACCTGATGAAAAATCAAACACATATCAGTCAACAATGACCAAAATCCCTAATCCAATTCGAAAATATCAAACTCCCAACTACCATAACCCAAATCAAACCCACAAAAAAATGTAACCCAGTTCGCATTTGTGTCAACTTACCCATTCCACCAATCATGAACACAAACCAAACTCACTTCGAACACAAACAAAACCAAACATTACCCACTTTGAACCCAAACGAACCCTAATCATGAACAAGACAATTGAATAACTTAGCCCCAAACGAAACCCTAACCACGACCAAACACAAAATACACATAATGAAAGAGTCAGAGAGTTAAATAAAATTATCTTCTCGTTTGGGACGACAACCGTATTCGAGTTCAAATAACCACCTACTTCAAGTTCCGACCACAACCACCTTCGAGTACTCCAATAACTAGGGGTGGCAAAGTGGGCCAGCCCACCAAAAACGGGCCGAGCTGGTCCTAGCCCACCAAAAATAAGGGTCGGGCCTAGCTGGCCCACTTTTGCAAAGTGGACTGGAAATGCTAGCCCACCCCACTTTAAGGTGGGTTAGTGGGCCAGTGGGGTAGCCCACCTAAAAAATTAAAAAAAAATAAAAAAGTTAATTTTTTAAAAAAAGACAAAAATTATAATAAAATACAAATGTAATTAATTTAATTAATTTATGCTAAAAATTAATGATAAATGAAGTTCCAGTCACTTGAGCACCAAAATACAAACCACATTTAGAAGATTGAAACTTGACCTTAAAGAAAAGGAATAAATGAATGGGCATACCCAAGAATCAGGGCACACTCTACATAAACATAAAAATATACATGAAGGTCCAACCACTTGAGCATTAATACAAACACATAGAATGTGAGATTTAGAAGAAAATACAAACCAGAAAATGAACACCACCAGATTCAAAACAACTCAGCCAATCATACCAAAGAACTCAGGCAACTAGCCAATCATAACAAAAAGTACAAGTTATATAAAAAGAAATTATGCTAGTTACATCAAGAATCAAGACACCTAAAAATGGCAAACACTTTACTAATAAATGCTATTACAGATCAAACTCAAGATCTATAAGTCAACATAACAACCAGGTTAATACTAATTATAAGCATCATGAATTAAACAACTATACCTCTTCAATATGGTACCCTTTTTTGGATGCTCGTACTATCATTTCCATTTGAAAGACATATCCTTAACTAACACAACAACTAATGATATCTTCAAGCACTGATTTCCCATAAAGTTTACAAAGAATAACAAAAAATCACTCTCAAACTTAGGAACAGAGGAGTAACAAACACTTGTGAAATTGCTAACACCAATTATTAAGCTTTATACCTAAAAGATCCTGTCAAATCTGAGACACCAGGCCATAAAAGTGTTTGTGCAAGAGCATTTTCCCCCCTGCTAGTTAGCTTACGCATAAGAAACCTGCACACACAAACAAAAGAGCAAAGTATAAAAATAGAATTCTACAAAAAAATTTAACTTGAAAAGAATAAATGAAAAAAAGTGGAAATTATCCATTTTCAGGAAAAGAAATAAGCAAAGATAACATTAAATTATCCATTTTCAGAAGTTATAGACATACACTAATGTAGGCATACAAATTACCAGGCAAGCTTTGAAAGTCATGATGATATAGCTTAAAAGTTACCACTTAGATATATAGCTTAAAAGTTAATACAATGCTAGAGTCATGAAAGTAACACCTCAGCATTATCTTCGCAGTTTATGCTTATAGGTGAAATATTTCTTTCATATGGCATTTGACTCTTAAGTTGATCAAGTGGTCTTGACTCTTGACCTTTCCCATAACAGCAATATAATAGCCAATCTTTACCACCCAACCAAATTAGAGGTTTTGCTTTCCAACGAGAATATATTAATTTACAGTTCAACTTCGATAACCATCAACCATTAGCTACTTATCTTTTAAAAATTGACATTAGAGAATATAATTATTCCATAACAAATTTATTGAAGAAAAGTAAAGAAAAAACATATAAATTAAAAATTCACGGTTACCATAGAAGTAAATAATTATCATACCTTAGCCTAACATTGATTCCATTGTATGATTCATATGGCATTTCAACAGTGGAGAATTCCAACGGGTATGTTTTCCTTTCATATAAATTGTCAGGAACATCAAGTTCATGTACTGCACATAAGTTACAGGGAGTTAAAAACTATGGAGAATTATCATATAAACTCTAACCAATAGTCCAATATTACATCAAAAGCATCAATGATGCTCCCCACAGTGATACAATTCATCTCAAATCTGTAAAACATTGACAAACAAAAAAAATAATCAAAACACTGTATCAAAAGATCAGAGATCAAGAAACAACAAACCTTTTAATTTGGTGTTGAAGGAACTTCTGACGTCAACGGAGGAGGTGACGACAGCGACTGACGAGAGCGTCGCGGTGACGAGAACTGGTTTTCGTGTGAGAGTGAGACGAAGGGAAAAATGGAACTGTAAGTGGGGGTGGCGGCGCCAGCGGGGGACTGTGACGTGGTGTGAGAGGAGAGAGAGAGAGAGACGTGAGGGAAGAAATTTGTGGTCTGGAACGAGGTCGACGTTGCAGATCGAAGCACCTGGGAGCACTGGAAGTCTAGAACGAACGAGGTTGAGCCGTCGAGGTCGCGCGCGGAGCCGGAGACGCGGACTAGGGAGCACTGGAACTCTGGAAGTGGAACGAGGCTCCCTCACTCTCTCAATCTCTCTCGTCTCATCCTCTCACTTTTCTAATCCTCTCTTCTGAGACGTCGATGTGCCTTCTGACAATGCTTCTCTGTAAAGAAGTACTCAAATTTCAAATAGGTAAGCAACCACTGACTAGAGAGTGGGTTCATAGTCAAAACGACATCAATTGAAGACTAAAAGGCACTAAAAATGACATCAACCTCACATTCATTGGTAGGATTGGCAAAACGAGCGTGGCCCACCGGGCCAGCGTCCGTTTAGTCTGCACAAAAATGCGAACTGGATTTACAACGTTAGTCCGTTGTTAAAAAATGGGGTGGGTCTCTGCGGGTCGAGTGGGCTTGGACGGGCCAACCCGCCAAGTCAATATTATTTAAAATATTAAATATTAACATTGTTTCAATTTTTATAAATACAAATGAAAAATATAAATAATTGAAAGAAAAATAAATATAAATTAAAAATAATAAAATGACATAACATTAAAACGAAATGCATAATAATATAAAATAAATTTTACATAATAATAGATAATTAAACCAATAACATTGAGATAAATAAAAAACATAAGAACTAAACTTTTAATTGAACAATTTTTTTCCTAATATGGTCACAATACATTTCGTGGTCTTGACGTTGTTGTTCTAACATGTTGGATGTATCCTTCATGAGGATTTCATACTCCATATGTCTTTCATGTTCTTGCATACACCTTTCTTGTGCCTCCTTTAACTGAATAAGTTTTAATGTATTTGCATTCTTTTCATTCATTACACTTTATATGTTAGATAAATCGACAGTGTTAGAAGCTTCTTTTCCTTTGCTCTTTTTTTTTGCTGCTTTTTGTCCAATTGGGCGAGACATTGGCGATGACGTATCATATTCTTCGACTTCAAAGGGTGTGTCTGTGTTAGAAGACGACAAGTAATTTCCACCAGCAGAAACCTTTGTTTTTTTTTAACATTTGGACATAAATCCTGCATCAAATTTTGGTTGATCTTTCAACAACAACCAAGCATGCTCAACCTCAAATTTTTTACCTGTATCTTGCAAGTAAATCAAATGAGCATTAGTCATACAATCCTTCTCTGAACTTCTACTTCTCATATGTTTATCTGCTTGTTTGTAGCACCCATTAAACTTTTGAACTGTAGGGTGGACCCTATTCCATCGAGATTTCAATTGAGTCAAACTTCTTTCACAAAATAACTCGCTTTCACGCACATCGTCATTGTTGTACAAATTTTTAATACTTGTCCAATATTGCTTTGATGTTTGGTCGACACCTATTATTGAATCCTTTAACACATTGAGCCACGAATGAACGAGAATCACATTTTCTGCCACTGAGAATGTTGTACGAGTTTTTTTTTCACTATCATTGTGGTCGCCCTGATCTTGTTGAATATTGTCTACACTAATTGTTGATTCCATTTCATTGATAAGGGGTGAAATATTGGATAAAGAAGGCCTATAACACGTATTTTGGTTTGTGGGAGGTGATGGTTGACTTCAAAATTGTTGATTTTGATAACTACCACCGGTAGGTAACTCTACATTGGATGGAGGATGCATATACCACATGTGTGGAGGTGGTGGATACATAACATACTGAGGTGGATTTTGAGAATTTTCACTGGTAAGGGATGATTGAAGATACATAACATATTGTGGTGGATTTTGAAAATTTTCACTTATAGGGGGTGGTTGATTTTGCAAATAATTGAAAACACTTTGATAATTGTACTGATTTGAATTCATTTTAGAGAAAATAAAAAAGATTGAGGAATGATAGGAACAAAAAGATTGACAATTGATAGAAACAAATTAAAATTACAAGTGTGGATTTTGTGTGCAAATGTTCAACAAAATCACTCAAATTTATAAACATTCTCCAACGGTTACTTCTGTTCTCAACGATTATTTTTTTTTTAACTCCAGTCTTCCTTTAACGGTAATATTTTTACCCACAACGATAATATTTTAAGCTTTCCAGACCCTTCATATTCCATTACCTCTCAATGCTTTTTTTAAACAAAAAATTAACCCTTCTAGACCCTTCCATACGCGTCATTCTCCACCTACCTCTCTGTCTTCCATAACCTTCTTTCTCCCTTCTCTCTTTGCTTTCTCTCTTCTTTCTCCTTTCTTTTTGTGCTTCTCCACTCACCGCGTGACCCTCCCTCACCTAAACCACCGACTCCGCCGTGCCGACCTTCCCCGTTAGAAGCTCACTCACCCAAACCATCGAAGTTGTCTCTGAGAAGCACGTTTGCGGTCTCTTCCTCCATGCGCACGACCTCTTCCGAGCGACACCACCGTCGCCCAGCTTCCTCACGTGCACCGTCTACTCCAGCCACCAACGTCGGCCGCCGCGACCTCTTCCTCGAGCAACCACCTTCCATCGTCACGGCCTCTTCCTTGCGGCATCTGGTAGTTGATCTGAAAATATTATTTTATTGTTAAGTTTGGGTTCCTTATATAAGAAGCACATCTCTCTTTTCAAGGAACGGTTTCGCCATGCAAGCACTCTCCAGTGCAAGATTTCTTCACGGAACCGTTTCTTCAACTGAAGGAACGCTTGGAGCACCCCGCGTTGGAGATGCTCTTATATCCTCCACAACTAAATAACCGAATAATCCTCCTACTCAATAAGATTTTGACATTTGGAAATACTTTTATAATAAAATATTTACTTATTTTATTTCCAAGTTTATCCCTATCTCATATGAACAATCATTCATTCATCCACAACACCCTTAGCTACGCGTGCACCGTAACCAGCCTACCATTGTAACACCTCCACCACATCTACCTCCTTCCTAAAAGTCACGTCTCTCGATCGAATGCTGCTACTGGGTACGACAAATCGACAAGGCACAAAAGCTCCAACCAGAGGCTAACCCACGTAGGTGCTCCTGTCCGCACTTGCGGACATAAAGATTTGCAGAGAAAATTTTGAGAGGGGTATAATAAAAGGAAGGGAGAAGAATGCAATATATGTAAATGGGAGAGGGATCATAAGTGGGTAAGTTCAACATGTAATTGCTTGCAAGGAGGGAGGGAGGCTTGTCATTGAGTTGTGTATCAGTGAATGATGACGTGACGTGCACAAACCAATTACTGTCAACTAATTGATTTGCTTGTGCTTATACATAAATAGTTAAAAGACTTCTGTTTATTTTTTCTTTCTATCTAATACTTCTTATAATAATGAGATACACTTTCACTTCATTTAATGAGAGATTTATTATTTTTTTATGCATTGGAGAAATATTTTTCTTGGAAATATATTTTTCAGTATATAAACTTTTTCTTTATTTATAATGTGAGCTATAATAAGTCTTATTTTACCTTCTGCATGACTTTCTTTTCTTAATTGAGATTTTCTTTCAGATTATATGTTATATTTTGACTTAAATAAAAATGATTGATGTCAGGTTCGATATTCTCAAATGAGTTAATATTTAGAGATGAAAACTTTTAATGTGAGTGGATTTATATAATTGTACATAAAAAGTTGATTTAAAACTTTTAAAAAAAAATTCGGGGGCAGTACTAAGTGTGCGGACATAAACAAAATTTTCTGGATCCGTCACTGGCTCCAACCAATTTCAAGATACCATCATTTGCCACTTTCCGTCATCTTCAGAAAGAGTGAGTGGTGGTGGTGGAGAATATGAAAATGGGGGTGGTCACTGGTCAGAGAATGAGGTAGAAGGAAGGGGCAAATCGTTAAGAGAGGGAAAATAGAAAGAAAAAAAAATCAACGGGGAGAGAGGGTCTTTTGAAAACAAAGGGTAAGTTTGGAAAGGCAAAAAAAGTTAAAAAATGTGTCTTATGGTTGGCGGCTACTTTTTCTGCACATATAATCGGAGGAATAAGCATTTCTCTTGTGACCAGTCACCGGTGATGATGCAACCTCGTAATTTATAATTATCCTTCAATATCCACGAGTCAATATCCTGATTATATGCCATAAATATCTTTTGCAGTCAATACAGAATATAAATCCGAATCCTTCGATGTAAAAAGAATGCAAGAAAAAACATGATTTACACCTAGAAAGAACTGTTTTACCAAGTAGTTCGATCATCAAAGTCTCATTCAAGCCATTTCATGTAAAAAGTACAAAATTTTGCATTTGCATTTGCTGTATCTGTAACTATGCAAGTTTGATAAATCCAATTCGATGCTGGCCGAAATAATCATGTACAAACTTCCACTGCATCTCAATAATTGGACAGTTCAACTTGCATTTCCATCTTTGACGATCAGACAACAGTGAATGCTGACTGTAAGGTAGATGAGAACCGAGAGGCAATTGTCTGAGACGCAAATTGTTGAATCTGCTTCTTGGCATCTGAAAAGGCAACCAATAAGTTTTAGCCATCGCAAGTTTCTCCATTAAAGACGAAATGGTATATTCAAAACATGCACGAAGAGAAATCCTTCCTGTTGGGTAGGAAGAGCACACACAGGAGAAGAGCAAGCGTAGAACCACTATTCTCAAGATGTGGAGTAAAACTAGCCTTATAGAAAAGAACTCCTAAGGCATGAATGTTTAATGTTTCACAAATATCCAAATTATTTGAAATGAAACATGTATTCATGGGAAGTAGGAAAATATTGATACAATAAATAAAAACAATACCAAGAGTTTCTAATCCCTCCAAAACAGGGTAGTACTACAAGGAGTTGTTTGTTCCCTTTCACAAACTATGTACATTATCATTCCAAATGGTGTTTCTTGTTACTTAACCAATTCCCCCTACAATTATTTCTATAGCTATAAAAACATCTTCCAAAGCATTTTTGTACCAAATATCACAATCCAACCCTATGAAACTATGATTCAGTTATTAAATGACTCATGTTGAGGCCTAATGGAGCCCTTTCACCAGCAGGGAATTGATAAAAAGATCATAAATTGCTATTTAACAGATAAAAGATGGACTCTAAACATGAATTATCAAGTAGTCAGCAGTCACCCTCATATGTCAACAACTTCGCAAATTATAGTTTACATTTTTCAAAATGAGATGAAAAACAGGCACTACAAGACTTTTCCATAACTTCAAGATGACATATATGTATATCATAAACCACGAAAAAGTCTTGCACAATTTTTTTTTGTATCTTACTATATGCAGACAATTCCTCCAACCTAAAACAATTTTGCTATATTAGGAGAGTGGGATTTGGGAAACATACATTTTAAGAATATTATCAATACACTTACTGACCTTTTTTGCATTTGGTAAAACCAACAATATTTGCAATGCTGAGGGTCAGACACACTCCTACAACAAGGAGATAATCAGCTTGAAGCCTTATGAGTGAGAATATTGCCAGCAGTATCCACAAAACCGCCTGTAGAACAATACAAATAAAAAAAATATATCATTTCTTATGCTGAACATAATTATCATTATATCTTTTGGGAAGTGGGTTGTATCAAAACTACAAGCAATGTTGTTAATGGCAGATGGTGATTCATGGAAGCAAGCCGAAAAAAGCCCATTAAAATATGCTAGATAGTGTAGCAGCCTAGCAGGTTAAGGTGGAAGCATGGTGGCTATAATAAAAGCATAACATATACCAAAAATATAAAAAACTGCACAATCTAGCAAAAAAAAAAAAAAAAACTAACAACTAATGTTAAAGAACAATAAACAAAAAATATCGCAATTCATAAACTTTAGAGACAGGGCACTAGAGCCTAAATAAACAGAGTAGAAACACTAGCTACAAGTAGCAACACAACCATACCATGTTAATTCATAGAGTTATTCTCCATCCCAACCCAAATTTTATGGAGAACACATTACTTTATTCAGAGCATTACAACCTATCTAGCATACTAATTACTCCTAAGCAACACATGCCCCATGTCAATGAATCTGATCAAGCAATAATATTATATAAAGCCCCTATTACTGGATCTGACAACCACATTTTGGCTGTAACTCTGTAAGGATCCAAGAGAAAACTGGAATGTCATTGCATGCAGTAATCAATCATACTATCTTACCGTAAGGTACAGGGTCCACCAGAAAAGCCATGAATCCTTCTTGTTCATCCGAGCCAATGACTGGAGGGGCAAAAAATCAATATAAGAATAAGATGCAAGCACGTATCCATAAAGAATTCAGAGCCAGTTCTTATGCTATGTTCTGATTCAGCAGATACAGTACACGATATAGAGATTATTTCAGAAACAAGATTACACCACTGCAACGGATCTAAATAAGGAAAATACTGAATACCTACCTCGTGGTCAAGACATTCAAATTTCCAAACACTCTCACCCAGATCATTAATTTCATTCCACCACCTCAATCCAACTAAAATTCGCCCACTCACATTCTTCACTACCCAAAAATCAAGGGCGGCAAGAAGAACGGTCACCACGAAAATGATGACAAAGTTATCAATAAAGAGGGCCGAGAGAATGTAAAATGCCAAGGCTGCAGCCTGAGAGAGGATACATAGAAAAAAGTATGCCTTAATAAAGTGAAAATGGCTTGTATAAGTAGACATGCTAAAGAGCACAATTAATTGGGTAAACAAAACCTTGAAGAGGACATGAAAGAAGCAAGTCCTGGGATTGGCGTAGTTTTCACCCACAGGCTGCACACACACACACACACACAGGAAAATCTTATTAATCACCAAAATCTGAAAGGAATCAACATTCAATAGCACGATCAATCATTTAATTAAATCCTATCCAGCGCAAAAATTGAAAAATCGAGCAGAAAATAAATGGCATTACTGAATCACCAGAGGAAATTAAGCGTGTGATTAGATATTCCCCCAAGGAACGAAAATCAAATCGACACACCAAATTGAACGAAACAACCTAGATTAAACCAGATCTAAGAATTATGCAGAAATGTTGAGTTACCTGGTTGGGATCCATGAGTGCAGGTGAAGCTTCCAAGTAATCAATCAGAGACGTGGGAGCAAGAGCATACCAGATCTTATACTCTGCAAAGCAACGATTTTCAGACCAAAATTTGTTCCCAAAGCACAAATATATGAATATAAAATATTTGTGAGTAAAATCGCATTAACCTTTTCCCTTTGTATAGTAAGTACTAAATTGTATACTATGGAGATGGGGGACCTTTTTTTTTTTTTTTTTTTTTTCTTTCAAATGGTATACCAAAAGGGTTTTGGGCTGGATTGGGCTTTACTTGAACTAGTATTGGAGATAGATGGGCCTGCTAGCTTCCTCTGAGGAAATTGCTATTCTCACATCCACATTTGCTACTTTTCCCCATGTGCTTGAAAAATAAATTTGTTCTAAAAATAACACTTTATGAAAATATGATTCTTTTCACAAAATACACAACAAAATACAAAATCATGTTTCTATTGTGTAAGTGTAGGTGTAAAAAAAAATGACAGATGCTAAAGCATACAAATGATTTTATGGAAAACTTCAATTGATCCAATTAGAATGTGACAGTTGTCAATCACTTTACAAATAATATTAATTAATTTTGTTTTCCTGCAGCTCTCATTGATTTATATTTAGTTTGACTTCAAAGCTAAATATAGGATCCAAAATATAAAGAATAAAAAAGGAATATGGAATTTTAGAGAATATTCTCATGGAGGATGTTTCCTTCTTGCTGCAACCAGTCAATTTCTTTTGTCAAAAATTTTGAACATTTAGATAGACATCATTTTCATTTACAAATCTAAACTTGTCGGTGTTTGAAAACAAAGCCCAAAGTATTATCCTAAAAATATAAAATGTTATAATTCACTTTACTATTCTATTCGACTATTCTCCATGCTGCTGCTGCATCTTAGTGTCTTACATCACCATCGAGTAATGTCATATTTTAAAAAATGTATCTTTTTACTAACGTCATAATATTTTCTATTTAATAAATAAAAAGTCTCACAAAAGAAAATGCTGTACTAACATTATAAATTAGAATTAATTCATTAAATTAGATTTTTTTTGGACCAACTAACATAACCAGAAAACGCCATGTGGCTCTCTCTTCACCAGACAGCGTCACCTCGCGTTACACACGCAAAGGATTTTATGGATCCCACCAAAATTCAGAGACTTCGCAGCAATAACTTCTTAAAGCCACGTGTCTAGTAAATGTCCACGTGGACAGGATTTAATAACGTAGGGCCCAGTCGGTGGTGATAGTATACACTGTTGGGGGCGGTGGCTGGTATTTATTTTTTGTCGTTTATTTACCAACTGCTTTTGAACATGGAAATATTAACTTGGGAGAGAGGTTGATTAGTGTCCAGAAGGATCATAAATATGTGGTTACTTATCTGTATGTATCACCTATCATGTCAGCTCACATTTTACTTTTCCCATATTTTTGGAAGTTGGTTTTGAAATTACTTGTGTTTTTTTTAACTCTCCAAATTAACATAAACATAGAGGTTTAAACTTTAAAGAATAATTTGTTCTGCCAAAAAACCTATGGTCAATGTTGAGAGGTTTTTATTAAGGTCTCTTCCTCTCTGGTCTCTTGTTAGGAAACAAAAGTTAATTGCAAATTTCTCGATTCTTCATATTTCCACTTAAGTGGTATTATTCTATTTCTCCTAATTAAGTGTAAGAATAAAGGGAATCACAACCGAACTTCATGAGTTGCAATGAGAAAAAGAATATCTAATGCAGTTATTGATACTAGATATATGAATAAATATTAGTAAGAAAATGCGTTATAACTTACTAGGGGAACATGCTCTCTAAATGTTTTAAATAATAAACAAATTGAAGTTAAATATAGTTAATAAAAATGATAAAATAAAACAAAATTAACAATATAAAATTAATAGAAAATTAATGTAGGTCAGAAGAAAATATAAAACTATCAAATAAAATATAGACACCAAATAAAAATAATTCTCATTATTAATAATTATAAATAACGCATAATTACATTGGTTATTTTAAAACTATCTCTTTTCCTTGCGTATCATAAAAAGAAATGATACATCAGTCAATCACTGTGATTAATATGTTGAAAGGAAGGTTATTTTTTATTGGCAAAAAATAATTTTACGTATTTATATAAAAAGGAAGATTCTGATTCATGTTCCCAAACGTTAATTATTTTGATTCAGGTCTTTTTATTATATTTTCCATTTAAGATAAAATAAAAAATAACTGCAAAATAATTATTTTGATATAGGAATGTGGTTGCCAATTGTTTGCTATATTTATATTTATGTGAAGATTTTATTGTTCAGTTAACAAAACTTAAATGCTACACGATTTTTATAAGTTATAACAATATATTGCATGTCTATCGCTATCAAAATTTTAGTACAAGCTGACAACTAGCATAACACAACAGTTCACATAGAAGGAACACTGGAATGTTCCAATGTTACAACTTACACGTCTACAAAAAGATAATATAAATTAATTAATCGTTTCTTTAATTAATTAACTAACCAGTGAAAGACTATCTATAACTGCGTGAGTGGAAACGAATTAACTAATCAATGAAAGATTATCCATTATCCCTCACCGTGTGATTCCAAAAGCATCTCCTAAACCGTTAGATTACTTGAGAGAGTGCAATGGCGATAATACCCTGCAAAGCTCTATATAAGCAACCGCACCATTTCCCCGACCATCACAACAACAAACCAACCAAGATCTTCCATACAAAAGTTTGTTTTCAAAGTGTGCTTTGTCTACCAAATCCTACTCTTGTGACCACAACCCTTCACTTCACTTCCTTTCTCCTCTTTCTTTTGAAACCACTTTTTTTTCTCTTCCCAAACCAAACAAGCAAACACTACTCACTCAATATCACTGAGACCATGGCTCCTAATATCACCACTGTCAAAACCACCGTCACCGACGCTCAAGCCAAGGCCGCCACCGGTCGTGGTCGTGCCTACGTCACCTTCCTCGCCGGAAACGGTGACTATGTGAAAGGTGTCGTTGGCTTGGCAAAAGGTCTGAGAAAAGTGAAGAGCATGTACCCTCTGGTGGTTGCAGTGTTACCCGATGTTCCCCAAGATCACCGCAACATTCTCACGTCCCAAGGTTGCATTGTTAGAGAGATTGAGCCCGTGTACCCCCCAGAGAATCAAACCCAGTTTGCCATGGCATATTACGTCATCAACTATTCCAAGCTACGTATTTGGGAGGTACTTATATATATAATATTCTTTTATCCACGAATGTATATTTGTTTTTGTTAGTTTTTTTTTTATAATTTTATTATAAATGAAAATGGGTGAATTCAAATTCTTTCCCCTTTTATTTATTTATTATTTATTATTAGATCAATCTTTTATCTTTGTTATTTGTTATGTATATCCAACGTGTATGTCATTACTTTGTGTTTGATGAGGAGTTTAATTACATTAACGTGTAATTTTCTTTATTGTATATATCAGTTTGTGGAGTACAGCAAGATGATATATCTAGACGGTGATATCCAAGTTTTTGACAACATTGACCACTTGTTTGACTTGCCTGATAAGTACTTCTATGCGGTGATGGACTGTTTCTGTGAGCCAACTTGGGGCCACACTAAACAATATCAAATCGGTTACTGCCAGCAGTGCCCTCATAAGGTTCAGTGGCCCACTCACTTTGGGCCCAAACCTCCTCTCTATTTCAATGCTGGCATGTTTGTGTATGAGCCCAATTTGGCTACTTACCGTGACCTCCTTCAAACAGTCCAAGTCACCCAGCCCACTTCCTTTGCTGAACAGGTATTTAATTACTGAATTAATTAATCTTATACAATATTAATATATTATAAAGTGTAAAGAGAATATTTATGTTGGATTATTGGATTGCAGGATTTTTTGAACATGTATTTCAAGGACAAATATAGGCCAATTCCTAATGTTTACAATCTTGTGCTTGCCATGTTGTGGCGTCACCCTGAGAACGTGGAGCTTGACAAAGTTAAAGTGGTTCACTACTGTGCTGCTGTGAGTGTTCAATTTTAATTGAAATGAAACTGGAATTTTTAAACTTTGGTGTACAATAAGAGAGAAATTATAATTTGGTTGAATTGGTGTGACAGGGATCTAAGCCTTGGAGATACACTGGTAAGGAGGAGAATATGGAGAGAGAAGATATCAAGATGTTAGTGAAAAAGTGGTGGGATATATATGAGGATGAGACTTTGGACTACAACAATTCACTCAATGTGGATAAGTTCACTGCGGCACTTTTGGAGGTTGGTGAAGTCAAGTTCGTCCGTGCCCCATCTGCTGCTTAGAGTGTCTTTGGAAATCAACTGTGTGATCCAAGTACATAGGATAACATATACAAAGTCATACATCATTACATTTAAGTTTTTATGTATTTGTGAAGTCTTTAAGACTTAAGAGGACCTTTTTATATGTCCCGTTTTTCTTTTCCTATTCTGTCATTGTAAAGCAGTGAATACCGTATCCTTAATTTTATAAATGGATATGAATTTTATTTTGTACTTTCTCTTTTTTTCCTTTTCTGATTGATCTATTTCCTTTTACTTCCATGATAAAGCACATGTGCACTGTAACGGTGACCGTTGTTGTGACACCAATTCATAGTACCAACTGCCAATTAACCTTGCATACGTACAAATGATAATGAAGGGAAATAGTAAATGAAAAATTAAAGCTTTCAATGTTGCTCCTCCTCCTCCTCACATTAGTTGCTTGAAATTTCGCCTGTACAATTGCATGACATGCAGGGCACGTAAATACTTATTCGTTAAGCATGAAAGGGGATCACATAAAACCAATTAAGGTGTTGTCGTTGAATCAAAATAATCAAGAAACTTATTTTGATTTGGAACCACTGACTTTACGTTACAACATTCACAAGTTATGTGTAAATAGGATAATATAAAAATATCTCTTGGAGAGCTTTTGGATTCATCAAAGGTGCAGGCTCTGGTGCCTTCATTTGAAACTGTTATGGTGCCTTTGAAAATACAAATGAGATGTCTTCATGTGGATTCATCATTTCCATGTCAACATTGAGCAGGCCATTTTAAACTTCTCAAATGAAAATTTTTATAAATTATTATATTTGTTCAAACAATCTTTTTAGGACTTGATTAATAAATTAAAACACTTTAATGCCAATATTTATTTGAATATTGTAAAAAGTGAATTTGTTTTTACTATTTCGTTCTGTCCTTCTTTATCTGAGAGTCGTAGGCAGTCGAAAGTCTTGTTGAAAATCAAAGGTTATTTTTGAATCATTGTTAAGTCTAGAGTCTAAACCTATATTAAACTTGTGTAAAAAGACTCATTGGGAACGCATAGAATTGAACAGAGTGAAAGTGTACTAGTTCGAATTGTTCTGAGTTGCTTTTAGTTGGTTTTTCTTTTCTACATAACAAAGAACAGTGGTGGAGGATTGGTACCTACAAAGGCAATTCAATGCTCAAATTAGTGAGAATTTTGGCAGAGTTACGATAAATGTCATGGATGTGTACCTGATGCTGGTGATGATAACATATTTTTATAAGGATATTCTAAAGGGAAGATTTTATTGTTCGGGAATAACACACTATTAGTTTACTATTGAGGTATATTAGATTCCTGAACAATAAAAAATTTAGAGTCAATTATATTCGCATCTCTTGTGTTTTGCTCAAATTTCATCTAACACTCATTTTTTTTTTTGCACTTTACAAAATCGCTTAATTGTTTAGTTCATATTACACCCAAATTCCTTCCATACTAAACACCGTTTAATAATTTAATAGCTGATCATATGACTTTTAATGAAATTTTATGTCTAAAATAACCTCATCTTCTTCCTCTCAACTTGAAAATATTTTAAGACTCTTACTTCTTTTTATTTTTTCTGCAATTGGATGTGAATCCAACTTTTTGTTGGACGTGAACCCACCTTGTTGATACATAGTGTTAACACCAAGGTTGTTGAATCAATACGTATCGTGAATCGTTCGGTTGTTTTTTTGTATCGTGAATCGTGAGATTCAGAAACAAATTAAAAATAACTTAAAAATATATAAATATATAATACTATATAAATCCAAATTAAAAAAAATCCAAATACCAAAATATATAAGCAACCAAATCTAAAACCAGTTATTCTCATAATTATATTTCAAGACTAATATTATCACTACTATCACTATCAGCATCTAGTATTGCAATATCTAGTCCTTCATCCTCTTTATTAGTAGAGTCATTTGACTCATCTTCCATATCTTGTTCAGCAATTTGAGATCCTTTTCTGTTATCAATCATGTTGATATTATCTTGTATGAAGATGTCTTTGCCTTTATCATTCTTGTCAACTTGAAGATTTCGAGGACCTAAAAATATACATAATGTAAATAAATATATTATATAAGGTATTTGATTAATATTAGAAAAAGAATATTATATATGCAAATATACCTCTCTTTCTCTTTTTGCTTTGGTCTCCTTCATCAACCTCGAAGCACTCATGAGCATCCATCCAAGATTCCTTATCCATTAGGCAAGGCTCCTCTTGCTCAGTAATCCATTCCTCGTCAGAATCTAAATCTAATAAGCAAATAGGATCATATGTGTCTCCTTTTTCCTCCATTTGTTTTTGCCTAGTTTCAAGTTGAAGGTTATATTTAACAAACACAAGAGTATTCAATCTTTGTTGTTCTAAACGATTTCTTCTCTTACAGTAAATTTGATCAAACACACTCCAATTTCTCTCGCACCCTGTAGCACTGCAAGTGAGGCTTAGGATACGAATAACTATTATTTGCATCTCTTTGCAGTCATCTCCAAAACTATTCCACCATAAAGCTAGCAAAACAAATAATGAATGATTGATAAATAAATATTTGGTTGATGACTTAATTTTTAATTTAAAAAAAAATCAAAACATCAATTTAATCAATAAACAAAATTAAATGATTACCAGGTTGCTTCCTAGCTCTAGTTGCAATTGCTAAACTATTTCCAAAGAGTCCTTCAGCCCTATCAAATTTCTCAATTTGAGAATCAATTGTGATCCTTGTTTCAATATCAGGACACATTTTCTCCAGTGTCTTCCATAAGCCAGTTTTAACCTCACGATCTGGGTTAAAATTTGAGTCATAATGGAACCTATATAATTATTATAAATTTAGAATAAGGCTTAATAATAAATCAAATATCAAATACAAAGAATTTTATAAAAATAAATACTAAAATACTTACTTTGGATTAAGAAAATATGCTCCTGCATGAAGAGGCCTATGAAGTTGTAAATCCCAACGCTTGTCAATGATTTCCCATACATCCTTATATCTCCTTTCCTCATGATTAAAACTCTTTGCTATTTCTTCCTTTGCTCTATCCATAACCTCATAAATGTATCCCATTGCAGGTTTTGAATCACCATCCACAAGTCTGAGAACTTTCACAAGAGGAGACATTATTATCAAGCAATAATGTATTGATTTCCAAAACCTTTTATCAACCAAAACAACATTTTCTGCAAATTTGGCTTCCGACCTAGAGGAATAAACACTATTAACCCATTTTTCAGATGTAAACATAGATCGAAGTACAATCTTTTGTTTCAAAATTGATTGCATTGTCAAATATGATGTAGCAAACCTTGTTATTGTTGGCCTAGCTAACTCTCTACCTTTGGAAAAGGTTCTATATAAATTCAACACCCATGTGTGCCTATAAACGAAAGTTGTAATTTTCTTTGCTTTCCAAATGGTATTATAGAACACTGTAATGCCACCAATGTCTTCTAAAATCAAATCAAGACAATGGACTGCACCTGGTGACCAGAAGAGTTGCTTTCTTTTATCCATCAACTTTTGTCCTTCAGATACAAGGACTGAAGCATTATCTGTCACTACTTAAACAACATTCTCTTCTCTAATTTCCATCACCATCTCATCAAGTAATTCAAACATTTTTTCAACATCTTTAATAGAACTGCTTGTATCAATAGATTTTATAAAAACAGTCCCTCTAGGACAATTAACAAGAAAATTAGTAAGAGATCTACATTTTCCATCAGTCCATCCATCTGACATCAATGTACAACTAGTTTTCTTCAATTCCAACTTATATTTATCCAAACTAGCATGGACAAGATCAACTTCTTTCTTTAAATATGACACCCTCACTTCATGATAAGATGGTGGTTTTAAGCCTCTACCATATTCACTAATAGATTTCACCATATTAATAAATAATGGATTCTTCACTAAATTAAATGGCAATGCATTGCCATATATGCATCTACAAATATCCCGAACCACCAAATCTCTATCCTTCACCATTGGATTTATAGTTTGTTGTTTCATAGAAGATGAGCCACCTCCACTTTTTCCTTTTATCATAAAATTATTCATGCTTCCTTTTTTTTGTGAATCTTTATCATCAAAGCACTCTAGTTCATCATCTTTGCTTGCATCCTCTAATATTTTTTTAACTAGATCTCTTACGTCATTCGACACTTGTTGGCATGGAGCAACTTCTTTGTGTGTTCCAGAAAGATGATGCTTCATTCTAAATGCTCCTCCCCACATTGTTTTTGGACAATAGTTACACTTAACATTCAACCTATTGCCAAGGGACTTACAATGATTCCAGGTTATATCCTTTTCTTTTTGAGATTTTTTCTTTGGAGCCATTTTTCTTGTTTCTATGCTAGAGAAAAAAAAATACAATAAGCATATAACTTTATAGTTTACACTTTAATTTAATATAGAATAAAAATAATAGTTCATCCCATATCCACTTTAATTTAATATAAAACTTTAAAAGGTTGTGCATTGTGCAAGTTGCAGGGTCACGTTCCCATATCCACATTAATTTAATATAAAACTTCAAAAGGTTGTGCATTGTGCAAGTGTTGCAGCCTTGCAAGGTCACGTTTTTATGAGTTGCAACAGGTCATAAAGTCAATATGCCATATTGCCATCATAAAAATATTTTATAATATTTTAATATCAAAGCTTTAAAAGTAACAAAGGTACCACCGTAGTGGCCATACTCTTTTTCAAGGTGACTCACCTCTCTTCTCTGCAACCAAACTTCACATCTCTGCAAGTCTGCGTCAAAATCCCAATATCTGTGAATCGCCGTTCATCAGTTCTTCTCCGTGGATCGCCGTTATTCTTTTTGGATTGCCCTTCTCTATGCGTCACCCTTCTTCAGTTCTTCTCTTTCTGCAAGTCGCTCCTTCTTTGCAACTTCAAGGTGTCACCGTCTTCTGGAGTTCTGGTTAGAAACTCTCGTCGGTTTCTTTTTTCTTTCTTTTTTTTTTGGTTTTATTTTGTGGGTTATTCTCGTTATTAATTGGAATTTTGAGTCCCTAGCTCTTTGGAAACCAAATGACCTGCGACTATTGGTTTTCTTTTCTTTAAATTTGAATCGGAAACTTTCACCGATTCACGATTCCATTTCCAATCGTACGATTTCAAGATTCACGGTTGCGATTCAACTCAAAAACAATTCATTGATCCAGTTCGTATCATTTTTCGCCTGTATTGTATCGTAACGTGCGATTCGTATCGCGTATCGTGCGATACTAACAACACTAGTTAACACCCTTCCTTCTTCTTCTTCTTCAATTTTTCATTCTACATTCATTCACAGGTTCAATCATACATTCATTCATATTTTCATTCAGAGGTTTATTCACATTTTCACTCATAGGTTTATTCACATTTTCTATTACAAATAGGTTCCAAAACTCATCCTTTGTTCTACTAACATACATATGTATATAGACTAAATTTTGATTCTCAACACATCATGATTAGTCTTAAGGGGAAAAATTTTACCACTAGTAGTAGACGAAACCACAAAATAAAAGGGTGACATGGTGACAAGTATTAGTCATTAGCAATGTTGTTCACACATTCATGTGTGTCGAATATTCTAAACTTATCCGAATCAACATTGCATATCTCACTTGGTTCGTCCTGTTGGTCCATAAAGTGGACCAAAATATCCACGTTGCTTGCTTCAGGACCAATGTATTCCAGTTTATCCATTGTGTTCCTGTGGTCCCAAACATCAACTATTTTAATCAACAATAATAAACAACCGGTTCATTCATTGTGTTTCTTGTGGTCCCAAACATCAACACCATTTTAATCAACAATAATAAACAACCGGTTCATTCATTGTGTTTCTTGTGATCCCAAACATCAACACCATTTTAATCAACAATAATAAATAAATGATTTTAGAAATCATAAGTGATCTCAAAATGGTCTCCTATTGAAACCCCATTCAGAAATAGGCAATAATAAACAATCAAAATTGAACAAATAATCTTATAAAATAACATATATACAAGGTCCAGTGGTCACTTACAAGCAGAATCCTAGCGTGAACAGAAATCGTGGAACAAGAAGAGAAATAGATCACTGGTGAGCGTCGAAGAGGAAGACAAACGGAGACGCTTGTGAATGTTGCGAACTGGAAGAGGAACAATGGAGAACTCGCAAACTGGAAAAGGAATGGTGAAGAACTTGTGAACGATAAAGAGGAATGGAATGTGAATGCGTCGAAGAGGAAGACAAACGGAGACGCTTGTGAATGTTGCGAACTGGAAGAGGAACAATGGAGAACTCGCAAACTGGAAAAGGAATGGTGAAGAACTTGTGAACGATAAAGAGGAATGGAATGTGAATGTCGTGAGAGGAAGAGGAACTCACACCCTTGGACGTTGAAGAAGAACTCGCCAACAAGAGGACGATGAACAGTACTCGCGCATGATGAAGAGGAACGTGAACCATAAATTCTAAAACTAATTGGGAGAGATAATTTGGGTTTTACAATTAAAATGTAAGGACAATTTTGTTTCTTCACATATTTCAATTGATGATAGTTAATGGTATTAACAGAGGGAGGTAAAAGTTATGTGAAAAAAGAAAGAGATATTGAGTGAAATTTGAGCAAAATACCGGGGGTACGAGTATAATTTACTAAAAAATGTAATACATTACACAAACTAAATATTGAAATTAAGTAATCTCATAACATTCTATACATTAATTTTCCAAATATTATACAATTATCTATGTGCAACACATCATGTATCGTACTATCTCTATTTCTATATATTAGAATAACTAAATTGTAAAGACCAATAAAAATAGTTAAATTAGTTACTTTTAATTAGTAATAATACAAATTAAAATTTCATTCAAAAAATATCCTTAGCATTAAATATATTAAGTGATGGTTATCTTTAATGGTTTATTCTTAATTTTATGAACAAAAATTTTCAAGAATAAATATTCTATTTTTTTAAAATATCAATATTGCCGAAATTACTCAAAATAAGATTTCCCTCCTAAATTAAAATGAAACAAATTGACAAAATTTTTGCAAATCATGATTTCCCACCAAAAATTAAAAATTCATTAGTCTAAAATATTGAAGTGTGACTCTCCAATTCTTTTAGTAGCTACACCAAATAAATAGAGTGGACATCATTGAAAAAAGAAAGCATACTTCACAAAAAATACCAATGCAAATAGACTTGAACATTGCACCTAAGGTAAATGAGGAACCATTGACACTATTATCTACACTTCAGGAAGTTGAGGAAGCAATAGAGATAAGGGAGAACATGAGGAAGTTGAAGAAACATTCACCTATGAGGAAGTTGAAGAAAAATTCACCTCAAAGGAAGTTGATGAAGCTTTAACACATAAGGAAGTTGAGGAGGAGCTAGCATTGACTTTGACAACAGGTGAAGGTCAATCTATGATAAATATTGACTTTGTTTACCTGTTCGTATTATGTCCAATTCAAATAGTATAGTCATATGTTATTTGACATTTCAAATCCCATCATCATCACCTTTCATGGATAACTTTCCCAAAACATAGCACGTGCTTCATTTGGAAAATATTGACATGCTTGAGGAAAAAAGGCACTATAGTACAAACACCTTAAAGGCTTGAACTTTTATTGCACCATGAACTTACCTTTTTATAAGTGTGCAACCTGCATTTGATGTTGGGGATGGTCACATTTATATATAGGTTCCATTGCAGAATAATCTACTCATGTTTTATGTGTTGCCTTTTTTTAATACAACATGCTAAGTCTACTTTTGAATTTGCCGAGGCCCTTTATGGTTTCCTATGTTCATTTGTCATACTAACATGTGAAATGAAGGATGAATGGATAAACATAGGACGAACGTAATCTCAACAGTAGTTAATCTTAATAAAAGTTAAAGAATATTCTTAATATCTTTGATGATTCAATTTTTATCTTAATTTGTGGTAGTTGGTTTCATCATATTAATTGTAGGGATGTGCAATAGCTTGCATATTTTTTTTATAGCATATCACATTTAGCTTTCATTTGCAATGACATTGTAACAAGTGAGCCAAGTTGCAAAAAGCGTTCATTTCTAATAAATGAACAAATGAGGGCTATATCTCATTTATTGTTGAATTCAATTGAACCCGGTAAACTAAAATTCGGGACAATAATGTGAGTTCAAAATTGTACAATGTGAATAAAATGATTTTTTTTATTATATTTGGAATCAATTGAAAGTTGTGGGTGATGCTTTTGAAAATAATGATGAACACACACAATTAACTAAGAGGAGGGGTGAATTGGTTAAAAGAGGGACTTTAAAATTTCTTTGAAAACAAGCAATGGAATTAAGATTGTATCACAAGTTCATCTTTGTTAAAAATCTGAAACTTTTAATCAATCAAGACTCATCCTTCACTTCAAGCAATTTCAGAAAAATATTTCAGTTGATCTTGAAAGAGATTAACCACAAGATAAGCAAGAGTAAGATAGCAAGATTAAGAATCAAGAGAACACCAAATTTATACTGGTTCACCCCTTAAAAGAGAAGCTACATCTAGTGTCTTCTAACCAAACCTGATTAGAGTTTCACTAAATCAAAATTTGTTCTTTACAAGCTTTACAAATGATTACCTTTACCAAACCTAGATAAAAAAATTGAAATCTAAAATCCTATTAGACTTCTAATCACAAAGAAGCAGAGAACACTACTCTGTTCTTTCTTCTAGAAAAAACTACTCTAGAAAAGCTCTAAAGAGACTCTCTTTACAAGAATTAAAAGAAACAAATCAATTCACAGTAAGAGTTCAAGAGAGATACAACCTTATGATCCTCATAAGATGAGTTAATGAATTTTACAAAACAAATTCAGGTTGAATGAATGCTATTGTTGAAAACAGCTCTCTTGAAAAACTCTTGAAGAATCTTTTTCAAAGCAATATGATTAATGATTCATGAGTCTTGGATTTGAAACAAGATGTATGAAACTCATATTTTTTTTTTCTTAGACTTTGAAAGCTTTGGGTGTGATGGGTAATTCGTAAAAGTCAGTTCTCAAGATTGTTACAAAAGCACAGACCCAACATCTTTTTATAGAAATTAAACAGATTTAACTGCATGTAATCGATGAAATCGTTATTGTAATTGATTATTTTAACTAATGTAATCGATTAATATCCAAAATAATCGATTAAAGTGTTCTTGGCACAATCTGGAAAAGATTTAAGAATGATGTAATCGATTAAAACAACCTGTAATCGATTAAAGCAGTCAGTCTTAGATTTGAAATAAGCTTATGTAATTGATTACGATTGAGTGGTAATCGATTAAGGTGCAGTCAGACATGTTTTGAGCTTTTGTGCTTGTAATCGATTACGAGTGAATGGTAATTGATCAAGGCAGTCAGACATGTTTTGAACTTTTGTGTTGTGTAATCGATTACGAGTTAATGGTAATCAATTAATATGTTCTTCATGGCTTTTTAATAGATTACACAAGCTGGTAATCAATTAAAACAGTGCATAAATTGATTTTCCAAAACTTAAGCCATGGGAAATTTCTTTCTAAATGCAAACATGTAACCTTATATGCTTTTCTTAAATCATGTGTGCATGTATGTGATTATGCTTATGCAATGCAAGGATAACAAGATAAGCATCTTGAACAACTTAACAAATCACAAATGTCTTCAATTGAATGACATGTAAAAAGATAAAATCCTTTAAGCAAAGGGCTTCATCCTTGACTTGATCTTCTTTCCAACTCCCCATGTATCCAATAGTTTCTCATAACAAAAACAAAGAATTGTGGAAGAAAAAGAGTTCAACTAAACGGTGAAAGACTACGCAAAGTTCCATCATCAAAATGGACTACCCTTCGATCTCTATCTTGTGCTTTGAACATTAACATGACATCATTGTTTAGATTGCAAAAGGTAGGAGTTATACGACGCCATTCAAATGCAATTAAGCCAAATTTAAAGCCGAAGAACATGATTGCTCACTTAAAGTTTTGCTTGTCAATGCTCGATGATAGCAGCATGCCTCATGATCCAAAGTTTAAGTCCATGGAAAATATTATGTTCATTGATGAGAAATGGTTCTACATTACAAAAACTTCCATCAATTTTTACCTGCTTGTGAAGGAGGAAAAAGCCACGCAAGACATGTAAAAGAAAAAATGTTACAATCAAGCTTATGTTTTTAGTTGCATTGGCTAGACCTAGGTTTGCCTATGAAGGAAATAAGATATTCTTGGGGAAGATTAACATTTTTCCTTTTGTAATTGATCAACCAACAAAGAGAACCAACGTGAATCGAGTGGCAGACCCAATGGAAAAGAAACTTATAACTTCTGTGACAAAGGAGGTGAATAAAAGGTTCTTAATGGATAAATTTTTGCCAACTATCAAGAATCTATGGCCAAGGGAAGATGCAGGGAAGCCAATTTTCATAAAACAAGATAATGCAAGGAGTCATGTTGATGCAAATGATGTTGACTTTTGTCGAGCAACAAAATAATGGGGGTTTGACATTCAGTTAACTTGTCAACCTCTAAACTCTTTCTTGATTTAAATGTGTTGGATTTGAGATTTTTCAATGCCATACAATCTTTACAACATAAAGAAGCAACGAAGACAATTGATGATATTATTGTGGCAGTAGAAAAATCATTTGATGCGTTTTCTATCTCACAATCAAATAAGATTTTCCTTACTCTTCAATCATGCATGGTTGACATAATGAAGATCAAGGGATCAAACCAGTACAAGATACCTCATATGAAGAAAGATATGCTATGTAACCAAGGTGGAATACCAAGTCAGTTGAGTTATGGTCCTCTATTGATTCAAGAAGTCACTTAATATATAAAGATATGCTATGTAACCAAGGTGGAATACCAAGTCAGTTGAGTTATGGTCCTCTATTGATTCAAGAAGTCACTTAATATATTAGTGTGACATTGCTTGACCTGTGTTAGTGATGAGAATACAGTTATCTTTACCCTTTGCTTAATCATTATAACTTGTTTTAGGGATGACATTGCTTGAATTGTATTATGATTTATTTAATTTAGTTGTTTTATCTTTTAATGAGCAAAATTTGTTTTATTCTTTTATGATTTTGGTTTGCTATATGTAAGTGCTATTGGTATTGGAATGGGCTAGAGGATGGGGTTTGAATCGTGACACATTCCTGGTGATTTTTTCCAAGCATATATAGGTTGAGGCTCCATGTGGTGGAAATGTGTCAATTAATTTGATACACATACCATGCACTTTAATGAGTATGAATCAATATGAATGATAATCATTAAAATTAAATTTACACTAACTAAAATTGGAAAAGTTGTTGGTAGGAGCGTTAAGAAAGCGAGTGACAAAATTCTTGTATTCACTTTTTGATAAAATTATTTGCATTAAAAAAACTTTTTGAAAGACTTAAAATTGAAAGTAAATAAAATACTCCGCCTGAAGTTAGCTTAATTTATGATAAAAAAATTTGCGACTATATGTTTGTAAAAAATTCAAGGTAAAAGTCATTGGCACTCCATTTTAATAAGGCTATTTGCATCACGTAATGCATTGGCCTTTGCTCACCTAAAAACCTTTATGAATTGAAAATAAGAACCGTGAATGTGTATGAATTCACATAAGTCTTTTTAAATTAACTAAACAATAAAGTCCTTGAATTGAGTAGAATATTCATTAATTATTTTGATAACAAATCATTTTAATCAATTTAATTTCTTACTTTTCTTACCCTTTCAACCAAATCATAGAATTATTTTTTTTTATTGTGAAATTCAAGTGGAAAATCTAGAATGACGATCTTTGTCAAAACATGCATAAAGAGATTTACTTCAAATTTTCATTAAAAAAAACTATTCCAAATAAGCAAACATAAATATTTTACCCAAAAAAATCATTAACATAACAAGATCTACTCCAAATTCCCATCAAAAAGGAAAAAAATTCCAAATAAGCAAACATAAATATTTAGCCAAAAAAAAGCAAATTGAAGCCAAATCCTGGTTACACACACTTATATTTAAGCAACTTAGTAGAATCTATGAAAATAAAGCTTCAACACTGACATAACCTCTTTGTTCATATCTTCACTTTCAAAACTAAAATCATATGCTTCATCCGGATATTTGTTAAGATAAAAAAGATTGTTGTTGACAAAGCCACTAGAAGTCGAGGGAGCACAACCATTTGAACAAACCTCTTTGTTTTCTGTTAAATCTTCTTCAAGCCACGATTTCTGCTTGTGCCTAAAAAGGGTTTCTCCAACCTCATTTTCTTCAAACCGACGAGTCTTCATCCTCTTCATTCTTGATAGCCTTGTCTAATGAGTCCTCTACAAAGGTTTCATTTGGATCCTTGTTCAGATCGAAAATCTCATCTTTCAATTTGTTTTTCTCAATCTCTAGTTCACGCATGGAAGTCATTGTTGTTGTGGTTAAATATAACCAATGGCCAATATGTCAAGAGTCTGTTTACTATCCTGGTGGAAAAAGAACATTTTTCTTATTTAAGAAATAAAATTGAGATGCTTCTGCCATCAATGTTATGTATAAAAGTAATTTAAAAAGAGACAAATTTGAAAACAAGTCAAAGTTTCTTATAAAGAGGAAAATAATCACCATTTAGTATATGACAAATTTGTTGATTTTTATAATAATTAATTTAAAATTCATAAAAATAGTGATTTATTATTTAATCATAATGTAAAAATATTTTACTCAGTCGGTACATAGTAATTAAATCCTCTAAAAAAAAGTATTTTCCTGGAAAAAAATACAAAAATACTAGAATATGAAGAGAATTGTGTAACTTATTCAAATGAAAATGAGGGTAAACAACTTATTGTTGTATTTTTATTTTTACTTCAAGATGATTAGTATAATCTTTTAATTGCACTGGTGAAGTTATGTAACTCTATTTTTACTTGAGAAAAGTTAAGGTAAAAAAAAAAAAAAAAAGGAAAAGAGAATTGGCGCTTTCATTAAAGAGTTACGATAATGTGTTGTCTTTCATGTGAGCTAGGCCCAATAGTCGTTTCGGTTGGTAGTTGAGCTGAGCGCGAGTGTCTGAGACTTAGCCACGCATCCCCGAAAGGCCACCAAACACCGGTTCAATTTCAATTTATAATCAACGAAGAATTGTCAGAAGCATAAGCGTTCAGTTATTAAGTGTCGGTGTTGAACGTTAAAACCTAAAATGGCCGGTAACGGGACCCATTCAGATTCAAAAGCAGCCACAATTGTGATTAAGGATCTCAGATTCACATACCCCGGCATCGACGGCCACCCTCCGCCGGGTTCCACTCCCCTCATTCAGGATTTCAATCTGACTCTTTCTTCCGGCCATCGCTGCCTCCTCGTCGGTTCCAACGGCGCCGGTACTTTCTTTCTCTCTGAATCTTAAGCAGAAAGAAGCATTTGGCTATTTTCAATTTTGCATATTTATTTCTAACTTTTTTCATTTGTTTTTGTGATTAATAGGAAAGACCACTATCCTCAAGATATTAGGAGGGAAGCACTTGGTGGAGCCTGACATGGTTCGCGTGCTCGGAAGATCAGCTTTTCACGACACCACTCTAATATCTTCTGGTGATCTCTGTTACCTTGGTGGCGAGGTTCGTTACACCTTCAACTCTTAAGTGTAATTTATTAATTTGATAATGTCCATTTCGACATCCACCTAACTCCTTAATTTAGGACTGTTAGAAATTTCTATTGAATTGTTATATGTTTGAAATTGGTTCCGTCATTTGTTTTTTTGCAGTGGAGGCGAGATGTTGCTTTTGCGGGTTTTGATGTTCCAATACAAATGGACGTATCTGCTCAAAAAATGATATATGGTGTGCCTGGGATTGATCCTCAAAGAAGAGCCGAGCTAATCAAGGTCTGTTTCGATGAATTTTTTCTTAAACCTTTATTTACCTAACTTTTAAGCTCAACATGGTTCCTTGGTTTTATGTGTCAACATACATTTCATGAATACTTTTTTTTTTTTTTTTTTCTCTTCATATGACATGAGTATGCTTTACCAAGTTTGTAAGCAAAACAAAGCAGCAGCAGGGCAACACCATGAATAATTTACCTTTAGTGTTTTTCTTAACTACCTAATAAAATTGATCACGATTCTTTGGCAACTTGTTTTCTCTTTGTGGGCATAGATATGGCTGTAGGAGTGGCTTAGTGACCACTGAATTGGCATGTTGTTTATACAAAATACCAGTTTCTGTGCAACCATGAGTATTATTTGACTTGTATTCATTTCCTAAGATATCCTTCTTTTTCCATTGGGCCTCTTTGGTTCATTTATGAATGTGGTTGTCCATGAGGTTTCTCTTAACTTATGTAGTTTATGTTAATAAAATATAAGGAAATTAACTCATTGAGGTGAATGCATTTAAGATGTTACCAGCATCTATCCATGAATTTGATATTTGATGCCAGATGGCATAAAGACTGAGCTTTGCAGTGCCGGATTTAACCAAAATAAAGCCATTATGGTCTCTTGATGTTCATGTTCTCTGTTTATGCATGGCTATTTCTGGAAAGGTTTTTGTGGGAATGCATAAATAGTTGTCTCTGGAAAACCTGTTTCTTAATTTCTGTTTTGCTGTTCAATTGAGTAGGTATTAGATATCGATCTTTCCTGGAGATTGCATAAAGTATCTGATGGTCAAAGAAGAAGAGTGCAGATTTGTATGGGTCTCCTCAAACCATTCAAGGTATGATAATCTTTTGATTGATATGTTAAAAAGTCATTTTAGCCTCATTGCGGATATGTACAAGCTTGTTCCTTGTTTATATAGGTTCTTCTTCTCGATGAGATAACAGTTGACCTTGATGTTCTAGCAAGAGCTGACCTTCTGAGATTTCTAAGAAAGGAATGTGACGAGAGGGGTGCCACTATTATCTATGCAACACATATATTTGATGGCCTCGAGGATTGGCCAACAAATATTGTACGTCAATGCTCCATTCTGAACTCTTTTTATGTCAATGTTTTAACATAGTCCTTCATCATTCTTAATATCCTTTTTATCAGGTTTATGTGGCCCATGGGAAGCTGCAACTAGCAATGCCTATGGACAAAGTCAAAGAAATTAGCAAATTATCACTAATGGTTAGTGCTGTACATTATCTTGAGACTTAAAAACGCATTTGATCAATTATTTATACGCCACTCACTGTATCATATGGTAATATAAGCCTTAGTCAAAGAAATTAACAAATTAGTCTATGGTTGCATAGTTGGTTCCAAATCCAAGTAGAGGAAGAGGGTTGTGTTAGGTTCTTGACAACTATCATAAAACTTGTCAAGACCTCAAGCATACTCATGCCGAATTGTGTGACAATGTACCAAGAAATAATGCATTGTATGGCTCGAGTATAATTTTAAATTAGTTAGTGTGACTTTTCTTGGCACTGTGATAATTTCCAAAACACTTTTTTTTTGCTCTAGTTCATTTAACATTATATTCAGACTATACAAGGTATTACTTCTGAGTAAAAACCTAGTATTAGCACAATCATATAATCAATATTTTGGGATTTTGACAAGTTTTATGTTAGTTCTAACTCAATCCTTCTCAGTCCTCATTTATCCGGGTTTGGGACCAACTACGAGACTATAGGCAGGGTTAAGCGGTGAATTTTAAAATTAAAATAAAATTGTTCCTAATTGGTTTTGAATATGCAGAGAACAGTAGAAAGTTGGCTGCGGAAAGAACGAGATGAAGATAGAAAGAAAAGGAAAGAGAGAAAAGCAGCTGGTCTTCCTGAATTTGCAAAGCGAGTTGAGGAAAGCCGTGTAACAGGGGATCCAGCGCGTGCTGCAGTTCAAGTAACTAATAATGGTTGGGCTGCAGGACGTTTAACTTCCACCGTTGCTGGTGAGGAAAACTTTATCCTGAGCTCAAACCGAGTATTGAGGCAGTAGATAAATTTCAAATGCTATTGCCTATGAGCATTTTTTCTGTGTATTTTTATAAACTTCAAAACAAAATTTATTCTCCAATGCTTTCTGGCATATTTAATTCGTTGTGATATAGAAATGATCATAACAGGTTATACACATGAAATGTGAGCTAATGTATTGAGTATCTCTACCATTGAAAGTATCGTGTCACATGTGGCCTCAGTATTGCAAATTTGTGACCAATATATGAGAATAAAGAAAAACTATAAAACCTTAAATTCTCTTAAAATTACTCTGGCGTTTTTTTATTATTATTATTTAGATTGTCTTTCACTTTAAATCCAAATATCCGAGAATTCACTAACATAAAAAGAGGCTTTTAGAAACAAAGGTCGCCTGCCTACGGATTCATAGATTCATAGCCTGGCGGCAGTTCCCTAGAAACAAAGGGACTATGTTGTTCATATTCAAGATGGATGATTCGATTCTTCTGCATTCCATCTCTTAATTCTCCACATAAAATCAAAATAAGGTCTCCAACCTTATAATTTATGTGTAGTTTTTCTAAAAGATGAGAAAATATTTATAAATTAATTAATAATTAATTAATAGAAAGTTTATTTTAACTTATAGAGAAGTTTGTCTCATTTTTTTCTTTTACTAGAAATATTTATGAAAAAACTTATTCAAATCAATCCTTATGCATGTCTAGCAACAAATACAAGAGATACGGGATTTTGAAGGCCTACCTTGTTAGCTATATTGTTGGAGACAGTAGTTCTTCCCCAAAGGTGGCACATGTGCTCTAGATATGCCACGATTCTATTTATGTGCTTGTTGACAGAGCAAGCAAATTCTAAAGGAATTGATCACACGCAAATAATTTTAATGTAACATCTCAACTTTTTTTATGTTCGGAAGTCAATAGTAAAAATAATATTTGCTTGTGTTGAACTATAATGTAGTAGCTTTTGAAATAGTGAAAAAATCAATAGGAGTAACCTTTATCACATGGACCCTGACAATCTCTTAAGGATAAACCCCTTTTGTGTTGATGTCATCATTTTTTACGATATACTTATAAGCATCAAAGTAACAACTATCAAAGAAACAAGATGTAAATGTGGACTTGCAATAAATGCTTGAGTACATACTTAAAAAATGGTGGCATAAACACAAGAGAATTACTCCTATCGTGGTTGTCAAAGTCTATGTAATCCAAAAGTCACTCCTATTGCATTTTTTTATTATTTCAAAAGCTACTATACTATAGTTCAACACAAACAAAGATAAGATATCGTCCTGTTTTATTATGTATTATGAGTTTCCCACATACGCATACTTGTTCAAACCTCGTTAAATTCTTGTGTTTGTGTGCGTGTGATCAATTCTTTTAGAATTCACTAACTTTGTCAACAAGTTTCTAACGTACGCATACTTATTTGGACCTCGTTAAATTCTTGAGTTTATGTGTGTGCGTGTGATCAACTCTTTTAGAATTCGCTAACTTTGTCAACAAGTACATAAATAGAATTGTGGTTATGTCTGTTTTGGTTTTTTGCATGATTACTCTATCGGATTCCAAGAAAAAATGGAGAGTATCTAGTATGTAATAATATAATAGATAGATGAACTTTAGGGAATCAAAGCTGTTGAGAACTGCATAAATCCTCTGTTATAGTATTCCTTGCACTCATACAAATATTATATTTCATTTGATATATTGATGATTTAAATGTCACTTTATGTATAAAGGGTATGGTGCAAATGGGCATTTGATGGGTGTGCTGAACTTGAATTATAAGAAAAATGAAGAACCGTGCATGCAGATGCACAAAGGCCTAATATGTATTGGAATTTATGCAACCAACGATTGATTGGCGCAGCAAACATACACATCTTTAGACCGTATATTCATTCCCCGTTGATTCAATTACAGACATAGGCTTTTGTGACATGAAAAAATAAACATTAACATGGAATTATGTAATGTCGGTGATAGACTCGAGTAATTCAACTTTTTTTTTTAATAGAAAAATGCAGTGCTACCAGGACCATTGATTACAGAATTATTACTGTTTCCGCAATCAAAGTACTGTACTACATATTAAGTGAAATTTCTAAAGCGTCCACCGGGACATCTGATTAATGGAAGCTTTAAATTTAAAGGTTTAGGGATTATTGACTGATGCAGCCATGAAGGATTGAAAAACATGATCGCTCGTCATGTATAGTTTGTAATTCATTAATTATTTAAAAATTCTACAGGATTCAATACGATTGCTATGATATAGTAACAAACACCAAAATAAAGAAAAAGAAAAGACTTAAAAGAGTAAACAAAATAATATTATAATGCTATATAAGAGAAGCAACAACCCATCAACCTCGTAATATAATCGTAAAGCCAAGCAAGAAGATAGCGGCAGTACACAAAATGTCCCTAAGCCTGATCCAGAGAAGTAAACAACAGAAATCAATCAGAGTTATACAGCTCAAGCAACGAACACAAGAGATGCAGAATTTTTAAGGCCTACCTTGTTAGCTATATTGTTGGAGAGCCAGTCCAGTCCTTCATATAGTCCTTCCCCAGAGGTAGCACATGTGCTCTGGATATACCTGCAATGAAAGGGAAAAAAACACTCAATACAAAAATTCAATTATCAAAGAACACATTAATTAAAGGTGGAAGCAGGCAGATATAACAGCAATGCATTTGAATACCAGTGGCGTTGGCGAAGAGAATGAAGACCAAGCTTGTCTGTGATTTCTGCAGCATTCATAGCATTTGGAAGATCTTGTTTGTTGGCAAATACCAGGAGAACAGCATCTCTCAACTCATCCTATAAATTAACCAAGTAGATAACTAAAATTTTCTACCACAAAATATAATGCTTAAATACAACAGTTTCACTATCATCGCTCATAAAGTCAACCGAGAAAAGTTACAGCCAGAAGATTATCAATAAGAAGTGTACAACTATAGCCAGAGCTTCCTGGAGTTGATAGAGCATGAGAAGTATCAAAATTTCAAACCCAGTATATGCAAGTTTATTTGTACAACTCATCAAGCAAGACCTTTCAGTGAAAGTGATGTTGTCCACATATTTTAGATTCACCTTGCTCGTAGTGTCATCTATTTACCTCATTCAACATCCGGTGGAGCTCATCTCTAGCCTCAACAACACGGTCACGATCATTGCTATCCACAACAAAGATAAGTCCCTGAGTGTTTTGGAAGTAGTGTCTCCATAAAGGACGGATCTGTGAGTGCACAATACAAAAGACCATTATTGTTTAGTATGCAAGAATTAAAAAATGAAGGCAAGACAAATTTGGAAGCCAACCTAATAAGCCTTGCATGTATGTATTCTAATTCAAATAAAGGTGCAGAAGCCATAGGAACCATCCAAACTTTTTGCAAAGTAATCAGGAACACGGTAGAACTTTTGCTACCTCATGAATTTCAAAAATGTTGTTGATTAAAGCACATAACATGGTAAATACTAAATACTTTTGAATAAATACAAATGGATGAATGAACAAAGGCATTTGTGGAAATACACTAAAAAAAATACACGGATGGCCAGACTACTCTGTACATGACATTCCATAAGTAAATACAACTCATCAACCTTTACAAATACATATGTACATTGGAATTCTGTTTAACATCCAAACTGTAAGCCACACCATGTATCATGGCTTCCATCACATTTTCATAGGAAAAACTTGGAAACCTTAATGGCTTAATATGTGGTTTATAACTTAATGTATGTTGGTTTTGTGTGTTAATGAGAGAACCTCTGATAGGCACAAGACCATCAACAAGCATTGCCATCAAAACCAACAAATTTTAAGGAGCAAATTCTATAGAAGGGAAATCTAGAATAAATTACAAAAGATTGCATATATCTACATTTAAACAAATATAAAGCAGAATATATTTTCATAGGCAGTGGCAGAGCTTCTTTCAGGTAGGGGGTGGCAACTACCGCCCTAAAGTTTTGAGTCTTTCTTGTTTTGTCATAAACGTCCTTCACAGTCAAAGCTTGATGTTTTTCACCACAACTAGGACCTAAGCTAATTCAAAGGAAGAAGGACTACAGAGAAGACATCATCAAGCTCCTTCCCCTATCAAACTTTTGGGTGATGTTCTGTCACTGTTTGTAGGAGCTCTTAGTTTAATTTATTATAAAATGTAAGTCCCAACACTGATAACTTTCCCTAATATGAATAAAAGAAATACTCAAAAGGAGACAGGTGCCATATGTATCCTATGTTGATGCTCAAAAGTAAGTTTGAAATCGAAAGAAGTAACAGGAGAAAAAATAAAGAAAAGTAACAGGAAAAAAAATACTATAGTAATATAGTTCATTGCGAAATTGAATAGAATATTCTTCCACAGTTTTAACAGAACTTATTGCAAAAATACAAATATACAAGCCACAAACCTTATCTTGGCCACCCACATCCCATACAGTAAAGCTAATATTCTTATATTCCACAGTCTCCACATTAAATCCTGGATAACAACAAACATAAGCATCAATTAGCAATTCATTTTTCAACAAAAAGATGTGTAAGAGAAGTTGGATGGTGAGTAGAATCACAACATAAAGCACTATAACTTCTAAAACTAGAGAGAATAAAAGAAGTTGAAACATAAGCAAAAAAGGAAGAATGTAAAAGACCAATTCAGGTGAATACCAATTGTGGGAATGGTTGTGACAATTTCTCCCAGCTTGAGCTTGTACAAGATGGTAGTCTTACCAGCAGCATCAAGACCTACCATGAGAATACGCATCTCTTTCTTGGCAAAGAGCCGGCTAAAAAGCTTGGTGAAAGACAACCCCATCTCTTAATTCAACTGGATGCAGAAGTTCATAAGAAAGCACATATTAGCCAAATCACATAGTTGCAATCAAATCTCATATTTCAGGAATCAAATGAATAAAGAACCGTTCTCATCTTATCCAGATGCAACGAACACAACCTAATTTTTGAAACTCAAACTGAATTATAAATAATAAAAATAAAATACTACACGCAAGTGATTCCAGGTTTTTTTGAAAATTAAAGAGGGCAGTGTTAAGTGTTGATTTATTTCACCAACTACCTTGAAAATCCATCAAACGAAATACAATAAAATAATTCGGTGCGAGCTAAAATCTAAACGGAACAGGAAAAAAATAAAGAGGAAAAAGAACAGAGAAATCTGTTCCACAAAACTACGAATGACGATTTTCAAAAACTATTTTGAAAATAAAATAATTTGACTTCTTCATTCAGCAGAACACACTACACAGCAAATTGCGAATGCTTTGATCTCCGTTATTGAGGAAAACCTGCTCGATTCGCTATTCGAAAATGAGAAACGGATTTACTTGCAACAGATCTGGTAGCGTAACACGTAACAATATGGAAAGTATTTGAATTCAGATTATGCAGGGACGAAACAAGGAACCAGAATTCGAATAAAAGCTAATCAGATCTAGAGCAAGCAAACACGCGAAAAAATGAGTACATAGCGAAGGCAAGCACCTCTCGCAGTCCAGAAGAGAAGAAACTTATGCAGAGCGAGAGAGTGCGAGAGAGAGAGAACTTACAAGGAGAAGCAGCAGAGCCAGAAGAATGAAATTATTAGCAAACAAGATAGTAAGGTCCAAGAAGAAACTCACTCGAATCAACAAAATGCTGCTTAGTTTTAATATTATTTATTTATTTATTTTAGTACCAAAAATTATTATTTATTTTATTTATAGTGTTGAAATAAAGTTTTTAAATTTAAAATATTATTATTTTAGATAAGAATATAAGTTATTTAAACATAAATGAGTTGTTAGCATTATGTATAAATAAGATAGAATTGTTAGACGGTTTTTTTTTCTTTATATATTTATTATACCTACTAGTATAAATAAATAACTCATTTAGGAGGAAGATGAAGAATGAAAAATAATGATGTATCTATAGTATTGAATTTTAACATGTTATTAGTTGTGTTTTGACCTTAAACACCTTTTCTTTTTTGTTACTATGTTTTTTCGACCCATACCCACCTTCGTATTCCTTTATCCAAATTTTCCTAAATCCCTAATTTTCCCTCATTTTTATTGCAAACCAAGACCCCCCCAAATGATTCGACCACCTCCTCATCCACCCTACCTCCTCCGTTCTCCAATATCATTATTCAGCAAGATAACTCATCCTTTCCTATTATTGTCATCCATGATGACTCTAATTACCCCTTTTGGTTCTAGTTGGATATGAGAATTAACGCTCAAAATAAATCAGGCTACCTTACTAGTGTGACGGCAAAGTCTCCAACTACTAATCCCTTGCATGACGCTGGGTTACTGAAAATAAAAGGGTGAAAAGCTAGCTTATCGACGCCATAAGCCCTTCATTGATGCAGCGGTTCATTCACCTGGACACCGCTCATGAAATCTTGGAAGCAGCTAGTCGTACGTTCTATGATGGGTTTGACGGAACCTGTCTCTTCGACCTCAACCAACGCTTCTTCTCCACCAAGCAAAATGGCCATCCCCTTTCAATGTACTACAACGAACTTCTCTCACACATGTCATCACCCGAATCCACTATGAATGACGTGGTCCAAACCCATTCTTCCATGGCCTGCTAGCGTGTCCACATTTTCCTCAATGGATTGGATTCTGATTTCGACCAAGTTCGTGGAGAAATACTTCGGAAAAGATCCAAAATTGGACCTTGAGAGCACATATTCCTATGTCAGACATGAACACCGGCAACGAATCACCACGGGTCATCCTCATCCTACATCAGAATCTTCGGCGCTATTGTCTCAAGCTTCTCATGCCTCTCCTGATCCTTTTTCACTCAAATCTCACAAAAACAATCCCTTTGGCAAACCTTTTCAAAAAGCGTCCTCATCGCAAAATGCCCTCAAAAGCACTTCAATCTGTTGGATATAGGGGGGGCAACAAGAAGATTGAAGCTTAGGACTTGGAAGAATGTTTTGAGCTTTTCACATGCCTTGAAGATTGTAACTAGAAAAAAAAAAAGAAGTGTAAAGAGGCCAATCTGTTGATCCTTGCATTGCATGCACTTAATCATTTAAATGCCGAAATATTTTCATCAAAGTATAAAATCAATCTTTTGAAAAGAACTAAATAGGCAATGTTTTGGAAAAATGCATATCTTACTATTTTAATCGATTACACTATGATTTAATCGATTATTTGTTTTGTTTTTAAATATGGAAAAGCTTTGAAGAACACTTTAATCGATTACCACTACTTGTAATCGATTACATAAGTGTTAACTGAAAACCTTCACTGCTGGATTAATCGATTACCATTTCTAGTAATCGATTACATAGTGTTAAAAGAAAATCATGCATTGCTGACTTAATCGATTACCATTTCTTTTAATCGATTACATAGTCTATTTATGAAAATCATGTCGTTCTGTGTTAATCGATTACCATGAATCGTAATCGATTACATAAGTGTTTTAAACTTTTATGGGTTGCTGCTTTAATCGATTACAATGCGGTTTAATCGATTATTTTGTTCATGAAACATTTCCAGAAAGCTGATGAACAATTTAATCGATTATTTAGTCAATTTAATCGATTACACTGGACATTTTAATCGATTACACCTACAGATTAATCGATTACTAACAATTAATTCTGTTTCATATAAAGCTTTGTGAGTCTTTTTCTTATAAATAGATATATTGCGATTTACTCACAACAAGAGAGACTTACCCATAAGTTTCTAAGTTTTCATAACTGCCCAAAATTCCTGTGTTTCTCTGAGTTCAAACAATATCTTGTGTGATCAAGATTTCTGAGTTTCTTAGAGAAAATGTTTTAGAAAAAGAAGGCTTTCAAGATTGTGATCCTGAGCTATTAATCTTTGCAACCTGAAAGTGTGGTAACAACATTTCATTTCATTCATTCATACATGAAGGATCTCAGGTTGTGTTTATCTTGAACCTTTCTTTTTGATGTTCTAACAATTTCTATTGTTTTGTGATATATCATTGTGAATCTTTTCATGCATGCTAGAGTAGGGTTCTCTAGTGGTTGAGATTCTGAGTAGGGTTCTCAATATCTTGGTGATTTGTATTCTAATAGGGTTTTAGAATCTATATCTTTGTCTAGTGTTGATGAAAAGATCACTTGTAAACTGTTTGTAAAAGATTCTTTGATATAGTAATAACTCTAACCTAGTGTTGGTTGGAAGCAACTGGATCTAGCCTCTAAGGTTGACAAGTGAACCAGTGTAAATTGGTGTGTTCTTTATTCTAATTCTGTTCATTTCTCATTGATTGAATTTGGGTGATTAAGAAATTATCAACAAGATTTTTTTTAGGCATTACTTGAATTCCAAGGGTGATATTGGTTGAAAGAAAGATTTTGTACTTACAAAGTTTTAAGTGATACGATCCATCTATTAAATTTCGCAAATTGTTTTAGAATAAAATTTTAAAACCTTGATATAAACCAATTCACCCCCCTCTTGGTTTGTTTGATTAGAGTTCATTGTATTTTCAATTGGTATCAGAGCTGGTTCTTGAAAGTTATTCAAGATCACTTTCTTTTCAAAGAAAATGAACACAAATCAAATAACTTTTAGAGAGGGAGCTTCTCTCAATCATCTACCGATGTTGGAGGGTGAGCATTTTAGTTTTTGGAAAAGCAGAATGCAGATCTTTATTCAATCCAATGACCTTGGAGCTTGGAATGCCATTGAGAAAGGTCCTTTAGTTCCTATGAAAATTGTTGATAACAAATTGATCCCCAAAGAATGGGATGAGATGTCAGATGCAGAAAAAAAAGTTGTCCAATATAATTTTAAAGCTAAAAATATGATAACATCTACTTTGTCTTCTGATGAATTTTTTAGAACCCTGAGTTGCAGGAGTGCAAAAGAAATGTGGAAGATGTTGGAGGTAACTCATGAAGGAACTGAGGAAGTAAGGAGATCAAGGAAGCATGCCTTGATTCATGAATATGAGATGTTCAAGATGAGTAATACTGAAAATATTTCTCAGCTGCAAACAAGATTCACACATTGTCAATCATCTTCTAGGACTTGGAAAGACATTTGATTCGGAAGAATTAAATATTAAAATATTGAAATGCTAACAAGACCTTGGCAACCAAAAGTCGCAGCTATCAAGGGATCCAAAGATTTATCAAAAATGTCCATAGCTGCACTATTTGGTAAGCTACTTGAATATGAACTTGAAATGTCTCAACTAACCATTACTGAAGATGCAGAAAAGAAACAAAAAAGCATTGCTTTGAAGGCTGCATCATCTAAGGTTGAAAAAGAAGAAGATTCAAGTGAAGAGAATGAAGATGACAACATGATCTTATTGTCAAAAAGTTCAATAAATTCATAAGAAGGAACAAGAACAAGAAGTTCAAAAAGTTCAACAAAAAGAGTGACAACAACAACAACAACAACACCTCTACCAACTTTACTTGCTTTGAGTGTGAAAAGCCTGAACACATCAAATCTGAATGTCCAATATTCTTAAAGAAGCAGCAAGGAGAGAGGAAAATAAAAAGGGAAGGAAAGACAAAGAAGGCATACATTGCTTGGGAAGAAAATGAATCAACTACTTCTGGATCAACTAGTGAAGATGAAGAGGAAGTTAATATTTGTCTCACATCCACAATAAGTGATGATGAAAACTACTCAAGTGCTGAATCCGAGGTAAATTCTGAGTATGATAATATAGTTGATGCCTTTAATGAAATGCATAGTGAAGCCAAAAGTTAGCTAAAGCAAATAACAAGCTAAAAGGAGATTTAAGGTGGCACATCACCAAAATTGCAGAATTGCAAAATGGATCTTGTAAATTGAAAGAAGAAAATGAAAAACTTCTTTCAAGTTACAAAGTCAATGAGTGCACATGTACATCTTCTTCTTCTAAACTTGATAAATACAATATGCTACAAAAGGAGTTTGATGAATACAAAAGAATTCAAGGAGAAAAATATATGTTGCTACTTTCTAAAAACAGTGATTTGATTGATCTTTTGAGAAAACTTTTTAAAGGTAAATGCAACTTAGCAGAAATGATAAGTGTGCAGAAATATGCTGGAGATACTTCTGGCTTGGGATACAAAAAGGGTTCAAAGTTATTTGGCAAAACCAATTTTGTACCACCAAGACAGAAGAATCAAAGAAACTTCAGCAATTCAAAAATCAATCATAACACCTTCTTTAGAAATTCATCAAAACCTATAATTTGTAACTATTGTATGATGAAAGGATATACATCTTTTATATGCTATGCTAGAAAGTATTATGTGCCTAATGGAAAGTGTATGTGGGTGCAAAAGACAAAAAAGGTAGCTAACCCTATGGACCCAACCTTAATTGGGTACCTTTCTTTGCTACATGATTTGAATTCTGCAGGTGTGTCTAAGAGCAAGATCATCATTGTGGTATCTTGATAGTGGATGCTCTAGACACATGACTGGTGACATATCCATGCTAACTGATGCCATATTAAAAGATGAAGGTTATGTCACTTATGGAGATAATAACAAAGGTAAGATTATTGGAGAAGGAAACATTGGAGATAGCTTTAAGACAACAATCAGAAATATCTTGTATGTTGATGGCTTGAAACATCTCTTAAGCATAAACCAACTATGTGACAAAGGATTTAAAGTTTCCTTCAACAACAATTGCTGCTTGATATGTGACAATCATAGTGATGAAGTTATCCATATTGGCAAAAGGAAGGGTAACATTTATGTCTATCCATTGATCATGCATTCTTACATCATACTAGTTGTTTAATAAGATTGATGAAACTTGGTTATGGCATAGAAGAGCTAGTCATATAAACATGCATCATTTGAACAAGCTTATTAGAAAGGACTTAGTAGTAGGATTGACTAAGCTTAAGTTTGAAAAGGATAAGATATGTGAGGCATGTCAAAGAGGTAAACAAACTAAAAATTCTTTTCAAAGTAAGAATTTTGTTTCAACATCTAGACCTCTTGAGTTGCTTCACATGGATTTGTTTGGTCCTTCTAGAACTATGAGCTTGGGAGGAAATTTCTATGGGCTTGTTATTGTAGATGATTTACTCAAGATATACATGAACTTTATTTTTAAGATCCAAGAGTGATGCTTTCTTAGCATTTAGAAAATTGGCCAAGTTTATTCAAAATGAAAAAGCAAGTAATATAGTTTCAATTAGAAGTGATCATGGAGGAGAATTCCAAAATGAATATTTTGAAAAGTTTTGCGAAGAGTTTGGAATTAACCACAATTTTTTAGCTCCAAAAACACCTCAACAAAATGATGATGTGGAGAGGAAAAATAGATCACTTGAGGAAGGTGCAAGAACACTTCTAAATGAAACTAAATTACCTAAACACTTTTGGGCAAATGCTGTAAGTACGATTTGTTATACTTTGAATAGGATTCTCAAAAGGCTTATCTTGAAGAAAACCCCTTATGAACTATACAAATGTAGGAAACCAAACATATCTTATTTGAGAGCATTTGGCTGCAAGTGTTTTGTATTAAACAATGGAAAAGAGTCCCTTGGCAAATTTGATTCTAAAGCTGATGAAGCAATTTTTCTTGGCTATTCCTTACAAAGTAAAACCTATAGGATCTTTAATAAAAGAACATTGTGTGTTGAGGAATCTGTTCACGTTGTATGTGATGAGACTAACCCTTCTAAAGAGAAGTTGGAGTGTGATGATGATGCAGGACAAAAGGAAGATTTTGCAACTTAATGATCTGAATAATAAAGAAAAGGCTGAACCAAATGATGAACTGGAACATTCTACACTTTTACAAAAGCACAAAGAATGGAGGAGAACTAAAGATCTCTCTCTTGACAACATAATAAGGGAAGTATCAAAGGGAGTTTCTACTAGATCTTCTTTAAGAAATCTTTGTTGTACCATGGCTTTTGTCTCACAGATTGAACCTAAGAATATTGATCAAGCTTTGCTAGATGAACATCGGTTAATGGCTATGCATGATGAGTTAAATTTAAAAGAAATCAAGTTTGGGAATTAGTTCCTAAACCATCTACTCATGTACCTATTGGCACTAAATGGGTTTTTAGAAACAAACTGGATGAAAGCGACATCATAATAAGAAACAAAGCTAGATTGGTTTCTAAAGGATACAACCAAGAGGAAGGCATTGATTATGATGAGACTTATGTTCTAGTAGCAAGATTAGAAGCCATTAGATTGTTTCTTGCATATGCATGTTTGATGAATTTCAAACTGTTTCAAATGGATGTTAAAACTGCATTTTTAAATGGTTACATTGAAGATGAAATATATGTTGACCAGCCCCTTGGATTTGTTGATCACAAACATCCTAACCATGTTTTCAAGCTAAGAAAAGCTTTGTATGGTTTGAAACAAGCACCAAGATCTTGGTATGAAAGGTTAAGTAAATTTTTGCTTGAACAATCTTTCATTAGAGGTCAAGTTGATAAAACCTTGTTTATCAAGAACAGAGGAAATGATATATTGCTGGTCCAAATCTATGTAGATGACATAATTTTTTGTTCTACTAATCAATCTATGTGCAAAAAATTTTTAGTATCACTGCAGAGTGAATTTGAGATGTCAATGATGGGGGGAACTCACATTCTTTCTAGGATTGCAAGTCAAAAAAATGAAGAATGGAACTTTCCTTTGTCAATCCAAGTACTGTGAAGAGATGATCAAGAAGTTTGAAATGAAGAATTGCAAGGAAGCTTCAACACCTATGGCAACTTCTACCTATCTTGACACAGATGACAAGGGCAAATGTGTTGATGAGCCTAAATACAAAGGAATGATTGGATCTTTGCTATATTTAACTGCAAGTAGACATTATGTTAAGTGTTTGTTTGTGTGCTAGATATCAAGCAAATCCCAAGGAATCCCATCTAACTGCAGTCAAGAGGATCCTCAAGTATCTCAAGTCTACACCAAGAGTAGGACTTTGGTATCCAAAAGGTACACCTATCAACTTGATTGAATATTCTGATTCTGACTTTGCAGGGTGCAAATTGAATAGAAAGAGTACAAGTGGAACATGTCACATGTTAGGAAGCTCATTGATCTCTTGGCACTACAAGAAGCAATCATGTGTTGCCTTATCTACTACTGAAGCTGAATATGTTTCTGCTGGAAGCTGTTGTGCACAAAGTCTTTGGTTGAAGCAACAACTTCAAGACTTTGGAGTTGAGATAAAGGAGATTCCATTGTTGTGTGATTGCACTAGTGCAATCAACATATCCAAAAATCCTATCATGCACTCAAGGACAAAACACATTGAAATCAGACATCATTTCATCAGAGACCATATCCAAAAGGGTAACATCAAAATTGAATTTGTTGAAACCAACTTTCAATTAGCTGATATTTTTACTAAGCCTTTGGATAGAGATAGGTTCTACACTCTTAAAAACATGATAGAGATACTAGATGAATCTAGTGTGTGTTAGCTTCACATGTATATGCTCATTGACATGAAATTGCATCATTGATTGTCCATTTATCTCAAAATCATTCAAATTCGAAATCTACTGCATAATCACTATTCATACTGATAATCCTACCGTGTTAATCGATTAAGTATCAAATTAATTGATTAAATGTACTTAAAAAGCTATTTTGAATGAAAATTATACTTATGTAATCAATTACACATCGAAATAATCGATTGTTCTTCATGAAAAATATTTTTCCAGAAATTAAAACTTACTGGAATAATTAATTACGCCATCGAAATAATCGATTACATAAGCCTAACATCCTTTTATAAAATTCAAAATCACTGGAATAATCAATTACAGTGAATAGTAATCGATTACATTGTATGAAAATTGCTTGAAAACTTGAATTCTTTTTGTGATAATGGATTACATAAACACATTAATCGATTACACTTCATCTTTTTCAACTGAATTACTATGAAATAATCGATTACTTGACGAAATAATCGATTACTGACTTTGCTGAAACTGTTTTTTCTTATGAATTAATCGATTACATAAGAATATAATCGATTATTCATGGAATTACTGGAAAATCTGACAGAATATTCTTGGAATTTGTAACTGCCCAACTGCTACCTAATTCAAATTTGAATTTTCTGTGCTTTAATGTTAGTGGGTTAATTCGTAGTAACTGTTACTCTTTTCAAATTTGAAGTTTGGAGCCCAAAATCTTCTATAAGTTCAACTTATGTTAAAGGAAGAAATCACACCATTCTCATCTTTTGTCTTATGCACTACTGTGTTTTTCTTTCTTCTGAGTTTAGAAACTCTATTTTAGTAGTCTTTTCTCACATTAGCCATGTCTGCCCCTAAGAGAACCAAAACCTCCAAAAGAAAAGCTGGTGAAACCTCTAACCCAGCTGCTATTAGGTTAGATCATTGGTTTCCAACAGAGAAAGACAAAATGACCTACCTTCAATTCAATGCCACCAAATTAGTCTGTCCCCCTAAACACCTTGACCTTGATTGGTTTGTAAAAGAAGGCTTTCAGTTCCATGCTTTCATTAAAGCCCAGGGATTGAAAAAGTTTGTTGAAATGAAGGGTACATTCTACCCTGAGCTAGTAAAGGTGTTCTACAGCTGTGCTAAGGTTTCCATGGATGGGACAATCATGTCTCAAGTAAATGGAGTGGTCATGGAAATCACTTCAGAAGTCTGGGAAGCCGTGGCTGGACTTTCCTATGATGGTGAAAGGAAATTTGAAGAAGAGGATGGAGGCTATAGTAGGATAGATACCTACAGAGGGATGCTTCTTGATCCTCAAATGAGGTTGAAGCTTAGGCTAATACTGGACCCATGACACATGAAGATAGACTTCTTCATTACATCATAACATATATCCTGACCCCTAGAGCCACCAACCATGCCCAAGCCACTGATGATGACATACATCTTGTGTATGGCATGAAAAACACCATTCAAATGAATTGGATCCTCATTTTTGAGGAGATTATGCTTAAGGCTAAAAGGCTGGTGAACTATCCCTTTCCATATGCTATTCTTGTGTCCAAATTCATTGATTATTTTAAAATAGATGTCTCTAATGAGGTTGTTGATCACACAAATTCCAGCAACAGCCTCATAAAAAAGAAGCATCTTACTAAACTGGGGATGGTCAAGACCCCTTATGGCTGACAAATGGCTGGACAACAACTTCCTGCTGGTGAACAAGAAGAAGCTGCTGAAGAAGAAGGAAGAGATGCTGAAGATGCAGGCCCTGCTCAACCATCCTACAATCAATTTGAATATCTAATGATTCAAAAGATGGATGCCTTATTATCACTACATCATGAGGACAGGGTTGAGACTGATTCATCTTTAGATGAGATGAAATCTAGGCTGGAAAACATAAAAAGCTAGCTTGTTCTAGATGACTTTGACAAATTAGTCTAGGCTTCTTGTTCTTCATGTTATTGCTTTCCCTTGTTTTCTGTTATTTTTTTCTGATCAATGTAATGTTTTTCCCCTTTAAATCAATGAAACTTGTTTTCTCTCTTTTCATTGTTAGCTATGCTATTTTTTTGTCTTTGATAAGCCAAATAGGGGGAGAAAAATTGATTGATAATGATTCATAATTAGCAAAATGAAACTCTGTTTTGCTCTCTGTTGTGCTCTGTTTTTCTGTTGGTTTTTGCAAATTAATGATTCACGAAATTATCTAAGTCAAAAGGAGAAAACTAAGTCAGGGGGAGCAAATCTATTAAAAGTAAATGATTAGTGTTTATGGAAACATATATCTTACCACTTGTTCTTGGGAAAGAGGCTGATTTGTTTTTAAGGTAAACAAAGCTCAAACAAAGTTCAAGACTTCTATCTTTTTCATCCCTCAAAACACTTCAAATTTTTAACACATGGTCAATCAATATTTGACATGTTCAAAGTCAAAAAGGGGGAGATTGTTGGATATAGGGGGAGCAACAAGAAGATTGAAGCTTAGGAATTGGAAGAATGTTTTGAGCTTTTCACATGCCTTGAATTGTAACTAAAAAAAAGAAGTGTAAAAAGGTCAATCTGTTGATCCTTGCATTGCATGCACTTAATCATTTAAATGCCTAAATATTTTCATCAAAGTATAAAATCAATCTTTTGAAAAGAACTAAATAGGCAATGTTTTGGAAAAATGAATATCTTACTGTTTTAATTGATTACACTATGGTTTAATCGATTATTTGCTTTGTTTTTAAATCTGGAAAAGCTTTGAAGAACACTTTAATCGATTACCACTACTTGTAATCGATTACATAAGTGTTAACTGAAAACCTTCACTGCTGGATTAATCGATTACCATTTCTAGTAATCGATTACATAGTGTTAAAAGAAAGCCATGCATTGCTGACTTAATCGATTATCATTTCTTTTAATCGATTACATAGTCTATTTCTGGAAATCATGTCGTTCTGTGTTAATCGATTACCATGAACCGTAATCGATTACATAAGTGTTTTAAACTTTCATGGGTTCCTGCTTTAATTGATTACAATGCGGTTTAATCGATTATTTTGTTCATGAAAACTGATGAACAGTTTAATCGATTATTTAGTCAGTTTAATCGATTACATTGAGCAATTTAATCGATTACACCTACAGATTAATCGATTACCGACAGTTAATTCTATATCATATAAAGCTTGGTGAGTCTTTTTCTTATAAATAGATATATTGCTACTTACTCACAACAAGAGAGACTTACCCATAAGTTTCTAAGCTTTCATAAGTGCCCAAAATTCCTGTGTTTCTCTGAGTTCAAAAAATATCTTGTGTGATCAAGATTTCTGAGTTTCTTAGAGAAAATGTTTTAGAAAAAGAAGGATTTCAAGATTGTGATTTTGAGCTATTAATCTTTGCAACCTGAAAGTGTGGTAACAACATTTCATTTCATTCATTCATACATGAAGGATCTCAGGTTGTGTTTATCTTGAACCTTTCTTTTTTATGTTCTAACTATTTTCTATTTTTTTGTGATATATCATTGTGAATCTTTTCAAGCATGCTAGAGTAGGGTTCTCTAGTGGTTGAAATTATGAGTAGGGTTTTCAGTATCTTAGTGATTTGTATTCTAATAGGGTAGAATCTATATCTTTGTCTAGTGTTGATGAAGAGATCACTTGTAAACTGCTTCTAAAAGATTCTTTGATATAGTAATAACTCTAACCTAGTGTTGGTTGGAAGCAACTGAATGTAGCCTCCAAGGTTGAGAGGTGAACCAGTATAAATTGGTGTGTTCTTTATTCTAATTCTATTAATTTCTCATTGATTGAATTTGGGTGATTAAGAAATTATCAACAAGATTTGTTTTTAGGCATTACTTGAATTCCAAGGGTGATATTGGTTGAAAGAAAGATGCTGTACTTACAAAGTTTTAAGTGATACGATCTATCTATTAAATTCCGCAAAATTGTTTTTGAATAAAATTTTAAAACCTTTATATAAACCAATTCACCCCCCCTCTTGGTTTGTTTGATTAGTGTTCATTTTATTTTCACAATCATCCGCTGCCGGTGACCCTTCTCCCTCATCTCGTGCTAAGGTTCTGTACGAAGGTATCCTAGGTAATTCTCTTGATTTTTCTGCTCACTCTCGAAATTCTTATTGGATAATTGATACTGGAGCGTCAAACCATATGATTTGTGATGCTTCTTCCTTAACACATTGTTTTCCTTGCACTAAGACCAATATTACCAATGCTAATGGTGGCTCTGCCTCTGTCACTGGTCAGGGCACTCTTGTTCTTTCTCCTACACTCACTCTTCACTCTGATCTTGTGGTTCCCTCTTTCAATTTCAACTTGCTTTCTGTTAGCAGACTAATTTCTGACCTCAATTGTAATGTAAAATTTTTGGCCTACTTTCTATGTTTTTTAGGATGTAACAACCCGTATGCATTCGGTTGTTAACATTCAAATTCGATCATTAAACGCAGCAATTAAATTAACAACAGTTAATTTGGAAGCAACAAAAGAGTGACGTCATCTTACATCTATATTATATACAATAAGATTTGTACATTATGCATGGCGAATACAAGTAAAATAGACACCCCTCAGGGCCGAGTTACATAACAAGGGGCCGAGATACGTCACAAGGGACCGGGTTACAAAACACACAATTATATATATATATATACACAAAATATATAGCCAGCATGCCCCAAAAATAAACTAAGTTCCATGCGGAACCCGTCCCGGCTCGGCCTCTGGTCTGAGACCCCTCGAATTGCCTTACTACCCAGGCCTCTTGCCCCGGGGTCCGCCTTCTTATGCTCATTAATTGTAAACACATATAATCCCCAACCGGGGTGAGATAATTATCTCAGTAAACTCCGGGTTCTGGAAGGCCTCTCCTTCCCCGGGTTCACTTCTACGATACATAGCATTAAAACAGGCATTACACAAACTAGCCATCCCAGATTTCATCAATATAACACATGTACACAATCACACGGATCATAAAAGAGAGGATCATCCAACTTAATGGGCACATGCTCTCGTACATCCCTTGCCTGAAGAAGACCATCCAACTTAATGGACACATTCCCTCAGGACTTTGGGTAGACACCCCAGAGGAAGACCATCCAACTCAATGGGCACATTGCCTCCGGGTTCTACGTGGACGTATATGACTCTTCCAAGAGAGGTTCATCCAACTTAATGGGCATTCTCTCTCAGGGTTTTCATATATACTAATTGACCAATTAGAGTTGTTCCACATCACTTTGGCACCAAGGGAAGTCCATATTTTGTCCATTCTACTGGCCAGAGAATTCTCACATAATCACAACACATTATCACAGTGCAAATCATATACATGTTCCAATCAAAGCAGTAATACACAATTTCAATACATGCATCATGTCATACAATAACCATCACTCCCTCGGATTATGGTGGAACGCCATCGAGGGAACAAACTTCTGAGAACAGAGAGCTTACCTGTTCTAAGCTCTGCTCTGGTTCTTTCGGTCTCGCGTTCCTGAACCCCACTATCCTCAGCGTCGCACCCTACATACATGCATGCAAGAGATTAATAGCAGTTCTCAATCGTTGCATGTAAGGAAACTCTATTCTTTTCCAGGTTACAGGAACTAGTCACCCAACTGGTGACATGTAGACCCCCAAAAGGGCCTAACATAATTTTCCCAAAATCCCTAACAGTTAAATTTTTAAGGTTTTTTACATGTGTTTCTTACTTCTAAGATGTTAACGAAATTGGCAAACAACTTTTCCCGAGCTTGAACGTCCCAAAATCGCATTCTCTTTTCTAAACTTGAAGCTTTCCTTCGTGCGTTAATGGAGGAAGCGGAAGGAGGGAGAGAGAGAGTATTTTGGTGAAAGGTCAAAGAGAAAATGAGTTAAGTGGGGAAATGACTCACACTCACGTTACTTATATACTCTCTGAGTCATCGCATGTTGTATACGTCACTTAAGTCCACACGTGTCACTTAAGTAGCCTGGTAACCAACATGGATCACGTGCAGAAGGTTAGCTTGTGAAAGCACCAACTACCGGGTTGGTGAGTTAAACATATTTTACTTATTTTATGTAAGAATACCAGGATCTCCACATTCTTACAACGTTGTCGGGTTGGATTAATAATAATAATATACGTGCTGCCCAAACAACCTTGTCTGGGGTCCCGACTTGCGCAACACGTCATTTGTAACCCGGACACCCCTGGTGTCAAGGCATGATTATCGAGTAAGTATAGGGCATCTTTAATCGATTGCATAACATTGGAGTCCGCCCTAGGCACGTGGTAAACTCTGAGGTCCGCCCATGTTTGACCGTGTTTGGGTTCTTGCCTTGGCACTCCACGATCCCATGGTTCCGCCCTCTTTCGACGTTATCCGACTTCATTTGAGCTCCTATCGTGGTGCTTCCCAAGTCCAAGGTTCTGCCCTTGTCCGAGATCACCTGATCTTGTTCGACCTCGTTCGGGCTTCCACCTTGACGCTTCCCAAGTCCAAAGTTCCGTCCTCGTTCGAAATCATCCGAGATTACTTACCCGGGCATTCGAAGGGAAAAAATACACGAGCTCGTCCGAGGTCGCAACTCGGTAGCTCGAAGCAGAGAAAGACACGAGCCCATCCAGGATCTCTACCCGGTCACTTTTTTCTTCCTTTACAATGCTTATTCCCAGAATATATAAGTGACATCTCGGTCACACTATAACCCGGCCTCCTTGTAAAGGCTACATACTTAGCACAATCCCGACTTTAAAAGGTTTCTACTTACACCCCTCCCTTATCCGAGTTCCAATTTGCACCCCCTTGTATGACACCCCCAGTCACATGAACCCGGATTAGTCACATGGTCAATATTCATTACTAAGTAATTACAGTATTATAACGTTAAAGTGCCACGTGGACACCCGAAACCTTACATAGGACGTCAGAACCAAGTGATTCTTGGCTATGGTGTTAGGCAAGGAAACCTCTACTTTATGGAGCTTTCAGATGTTAACCCTAGACTACCTGGACAAGCTTCTGCTACTACCACTCCAAATTCCCCTCATTCAGCTATTTGGCATTGGCATAAAAGACTCGACCATCTCTCCTTTGGTTATCTTCACAGATTGCTTCCCCATTTATTTAATTGCAATCCCTCTAAATTTCAGTGTTCCACTTGTGAAATGGCTAAAAGCTACTGCATTCATTTTATCCCAGCATGAATAAAAGTTGTATTCCATTTCAAGGTATCAATTCTGATGATTGGGGTCCTACTAAGGTCCCCTCTTTTTCTCACTCTTATTATTATGTGTCCGTCATTGACAAATGTATTTGAATGGTATGGATCTCATTACTTAAACATAAAAATGAGGTTTTTTTTTCTACTTTTAAAAGATTTCACAACATGATTAATACACAATTCAATAGTTCTATACAAATTCTCTAATCGAATAATGGCCTAGAATATAAGAATGAACTTTTTTCTGACTTCTTAACCTCTACTAGCATAAAACATCATACCTCTTGTACTTACACACCTCAACAAAATGGGCTGGTCGAGCGAAAAAATAGACAATTATTGAAAATAGTTAGGATTTCCTTATTTGATATGAATGTGTCATCTTTCTATTGGGGTGCGACCCTCATATACGCTGCTTACTTGATTAATCGCACCCCCTCTGGTGCCCTCAATTTTCTCACCCCACATCAGAAACTTGAGACCTTCTTCTCTATCCCTCACAAAATGAATCTTGAACCTCACATCTTTGGTTGCACCACCTTCGTCCATAATCCTAAGCCTATTTGAAATAAGCTTGACCCTTGTGCTAGGAACTGCATCTTTGTAGGCTATTCTGACCTCCAAAAAGGATATCGCTGCTTTGATCCCAAAACTCATATAATGTATGTAACCCTTGAGGTATCCTTTAAGGAATCCAAAGCTTTTTATTCAGGGGAGTCACCCCTCCTTCTTCTTAGGGGGAGATTCAACATATTAAAGAAGAATAATTCTGATTGTCTCCTTCTATAACTCTTGGTCCAGCGTCCTCTCTTTCTCCAAACAGTCCCACAAATTCAAACTCCCTTCAAAATTCTTTCCCTGAAACCTCTGAAACAGCTCATCTTAATGCAAATTCTCCTCCATTGAATGAAACTCAAAGTATGCCTCACAAAGCCGAATCACCTACTATGGATAGTTTCGAAATGCATCCCGAATCTACTGTTGAGGTAATTTCTGTTCCACATTTAGATTTTTCAATACCTGCTCCACCAATCAGAAAATCCGAAAGACCAAACAAAAGTATACCAAAAATAGTATATGAAGCAGATTCGAAAACAAAAATGAAATACCCCATTAGCAGTTATGTATCATCTCATAGATTATCTGAATCATATGCTCTAACGGTTGATCAATCATCCATTGTATCTATAAGTTATAGTGTGCAGGAAGCATTGGAAGATCCTAGATGGAAGCAAGCAATGAACATCCAGATGGAGGCACTCCAGAAAAATGAGACTTGGCAATTAACTTATTTACCAAATGGCAAGAAAACAATTGGATGCAAATGGGTTTACACCGTAAAGTTTATGGTAGATGGGAGCATTGACAGATACAAAGCAAGACTTGTGGCAAAAGGATATACACAAAAGTATTGTGTGGACTATCAAGATACATTTGTTCCCGTGACTAAGCTTAACACAATTCAAATCCCGATATCCATAGCAGCTAACAGAGACTGGCCTCTAAAACAGTTTGATGTAAAGAACACTTTCTTGAATGATGATTTAGAAGAACAAGTCTACATGGAGGTTCCACCAGGAATAAAGCTAGCACATTCAAAAGAGAATGTAGTTTCCAAACCAAACAAAGCCTTGTATGGCCTTAAACAATCACCCAAGGCATGGTTCGGTAAATTCACATTAGCAATGAAGAAGTTTGGGTATAAGCAAAGTAATTCAGACCATACATTGTTCATAAAGCATAATAATTAAAAGGTGGCCATACTCATTGTCTAGGTGGATGATATGGTGTTAACAGATGATTATGTGGAAGAGATGAAGCTACTCGAAAAGAGGTTAGTTGCTGAATTTGAAATGAAGGACCTAGGCCAATTAAAATACTTTCTTGGAATAGAGATTACAAGATCCAAACAAGGCATATTTCTGTCACAAAGAGAGTACATTCTGGACCTCTTGACCAAAATTGAAATGTTGGCTTGTAAGCCAATCGACACTCCAATTGATATGAATCATTTCCTTGCGGTTTACCCAGATCAAGTTGAAATAGATAAGAACAGATACCAGAGGTTAGTAGAAAAAATCTATTTATCTCATACTAGACCTAACATTGCCTATTTTGTGAGTAGGTTTATGCACTCTCCTAGTAAAGAACATATGAATGCAGTATATCGCATCCTTAGATACCTCAAAGGTTCACCAAGAAAAGGCCTCTTATACTCTAAAAATAATAAATCTGGTGTGGAAGGATACAGTGACTCGGACTAGGATGGAGATAAAACTACCGGGCAATCAACTTCAGGACTTTACTTTTGTAGAAGGCAACTTAGTCACATGGAGAAGCAAGAAACAAAAAGTAGTAGCAAGGTCAAGGGTTGAGGCGGAATATAAAGGTATGGCTTATGATATCTATGAATTGATATGGATTAAAACCATCTTAACTGACTTGGGAATCAGATATGATTAGCTTATGAACCTATACTGTGATAATAAAGTTGCAGTATAAATTGCCCATAATTCAATTCAACATGATAGAACAAAACATGTTGAAGTAGATAGACACTTCATTGAAGAGAAGCTAGATGAAAAAATTGTTGAAACTCCTTATGTAAGGTCTGAAGATCAACTTGCGGATGTGTTGACCAAAGTTGTACCAGGAGGAGTCTTTGAAGAAATGATTGGCAAGTTGGACATGATAGACGTTCATGCACCAACATGAGGGGAATGTTGAAAGGAAGTTTTTGAATTTAAAATATTGTTATTTTAGATAGGAATACAAGTTATTTAAATGTAAACTGATTGTTAGCATTCTGTATAGATAGAATAGAATTGTTAAATTGTTTCCTATTGTTATGAGATATTTGTTATACCCACTTGTATAAATAAATCTCATTCAAGAGGAAGATGAAGACTAAAAAGTAGTGATTTATCCATGGTATTGAATTTTTAACACAGAGTGTTACTAGAGAAATGCTAATCTACACTCGTTAATACACATTTTAGCATAAGATTCATTAAATTATAGGAGCTTTATTTTTTAATATATGAACTTTGTTTACTATTTATTAAGTAGATTTTGTTTTTTATGGATTGTCAAGGATATATATTTGTATATTGTGAATAGATAATCATTTGAAATAAGATTTTTACTATAATTATTATAAAAGTTAATAAATTTAATATTATATTATTTGATGACGAAATACTTTTATTAAATTCTTTTTAAGTATATCTTAAAATTCATTAATTATAGAATATAATTATCAAGAAATTTATGGGTTAAATTATTTACTTATATGGTTGCTTTTATTTTAAGTTTTAGTCTCTATGCAACAAAATTCTAAGTTTTAGTCCAAACACAATTTTTTGTAATGATTTATCACTATCAAAAAGATTTTGACGTAGATTTTATCTTCTCACTCTCATATAAGATAATTTTCTCTTATATGTTATGTCCTTATATATAGGACATATCTTATGAGAGAAAATATCTTATATAAGAGTGAGAGGATTAGATATAGATTGTATAACCATACACAAATGATTAAGATTTAATGTTAAAAAAATCACATGACTTTTTTAAAAACTTACATGAAATTAAATTTTGATCATCCATGTTTAGTTATACGATCCGGATTTAATCATTTCGCTTTCATATAAAATAATTTCCTCTCATATGATATGTGTTGCGTTCACAAAGTGTGATTGCGTAACTCACGGCAAGTGTACCGATCGTTCAAGTAATAATTTTGATAAGTAGAGTATCGTCTCCACGAGGATTGAGGCACTAAGATAATTGTAATTGTTATCTTAAAATTGGAAAGAATAAAAATAAAAAAGAATTGGATTTGAGATTGGATTTAAATAATAAAAACAGAATTTAAATAAAAGGAAATTATAAGAATTAATTATGGGAATTTATGAAGTAATAAAGAATAATTGTGATGGAAACCTAATCACCTTTGATCCCTCCCTATGTAAATTGAATTGATACTTAATTGCAATTGTTATAATTACTCAAAGATATACCTTCATAGATTGGTTAAACCCAGATTTCTCGGTCTTTTTAACCCTTTAATCCTATTCAAGTGTCATAATGTCTTAGTAACCCCCTTTCAGATTAAGCATTAAGCTGGCATATAAAAACTTTGCAATCCTTCATCCCTATGTCTAGGTAATGTCAAACTGTCCCTTTATCGCTTTCAGAAACTAAAACCCCAATATGTCTATTGCGAATTAAAGCCCTAAGTTCCTCTAACAGATTGATCAGATCTATTAATGGAAATTATAAATTCAAGAACAAGATAAAGGGAAGAAATCATAACACTATTCATTAATCATCAATCCAAGAAACACAAGAGTTCACATTGGCTTTTGGCCTTCACCACAATCAAGGAGGAATTAGCTAGACATAATTATGTCTAGCTCAATACAAAGATGAGAAATTAGATGAGCCAAAATACAAGATAGAAAAGTAATCAAACCCCTCAATCTTGGCTTCTTCCCAATCTTCAATGCGTTCTTGATCTCCTTCAATGCCTCCGTGTATGTATCTGTGTATTTCCGAGTGTCTCTGCATATGAAAAGTCGTCCTCCAAGGTTCTGTGGCTTCCCTATTTATAAATAGGTTAGCAAAACCCCAAGAGCTTATCTTCTTATCTTATCTTTAAGCTTATTTTTGTAGGTTAGCAAAACCCCAAAAGCTTATCTTCTTATCTTATCTTTAAGCTTATTTTTGAATTTCCCGTAGAGTCCGCGCTATTAGCGTCAGTTTCTTCCTTTATTGTTCCTAAAATGCATAAAATAACAATAAGTAATACAAATCACAAAGTGGTGAACTTTTGGCTTAATTCTATCATTTATCTAACATTTTCTACTAAATTCTGACTAAAACTATCCTAAATTTCACTATATATTAGCAACCTATCAAATAACTCCCAAATTTAAACATTGCTGTCCTCAGTAATAAAATAGAATAAAACTTGATTTCAATGGATTTTGTATTCATCAATTAAGCATATCATCACTCATACAATCTTAGAACTATTGTGTTAAATGCAATTGAACTACTTGTGAAAATTTCAAGAACACTTGTTAAGTCTATCAATCATGAGCATAGTCTGAATACTTCTCACTTAGGAATGTGATCACTCATCACTCAAGTGTTTTGGGTAAATGTATAACCGCTCAATT
>PYAF01004575.1:452411-511035 GCA_007407185.1 Glycine tomentella | reverse complement strand
GACATAATTATGTCTAGCTCAATACAAAGATGAGAAATTAGATGAGACAAAATACAAGATAGAAAAGTAATCAAACCCCTCAATCTTGGCTTCTTCCCAATCTTCAATGCGTTCTTGATCTCCTTCAATGCCTCCGTGTATGTATCTGTGTATTTCTGAGTGTCTCTGCATATGAAAAGTCGTCCTCCAAGGTTCTGTGGCTTCCCTATTTATAAATAGGTTAGCAAAACCCCAAGAGCTTATCTTCTTATCTTATCTTTAAGCTTATTTTTGTAGGTTAGCAAAACCCCAAGAGCTTATCTTCTTATCTTATCTTTAAGCTTATTTTTGAATTTTCCGTAGAGTCCGCGCTATTAGCGTCAGTTTCTTCCTTTATTGTTCCTAAAATGCATAAAAATAACAATAAGTAATACAAATCACAAAGTGGTGAACTTTTGGCTTAATTCTATCATTTATCTAACATTTTCTACTAAATTTTGACTAAAACTATCCTAAATTTCACTATATATTAGCAACCTATCAATATGTCCTCATGTATAAGATATATCTTATGAGAGGAAACATCTTATATGAAAATGTGAGAATTAAATCCGAGTTATATAATCATACCTGAAAATTTAAGATTTAATGTTAAAAAGTCACGTGACTTTTTAAAAAACTCACATGATTTTATAAATGGTCACATGATATTAAAACTTAACCATTCATGTTTAGGTATACGGTCCCAATTTAATCACCGTACCCTCATATAACATAACTTCATCTCATATAATATGTCATCTATATTATATATATATATAAGCTTTTTCTAGTTTTAGACACTAACAACCAAAATTGATTTTTGTATACATGTGTAGGAACTAGAATTTACAATTTTTTAGTATAGTTCCTAAAATTTTAAATAAAGGTAATTTTTAATAAAAATATTTTTAACATATAAATCATATAGATGTTAGTGCAATGAGATTAATATTTATTCTTCTCTCACACGCAAATTAAAAGGGGTTAATCTAATAAAAAAGATTAATCATTTACTCATTTATAAGTTATAACAACTAAGGTTTGGATCTTTGCTTAAAAAATGTGTTTTCGTTTATTATTCAGCAATGTCTTGAATATAAGATTTTTTCCCAAAAGAATATACCTTTAAAAAACTATGAAACTTCTCTGTTGGAAGTTGCTCAAGATGAAAATAAAAACATTTTTCCCATAAGATGACTGTATGGTTATTTTAAAATAGTTTTATTTTTGTACAATACTAGTTTTTTATTTTAATTTTAGAATTACTTTTGTAATTTATAATTCTTTCTTTTTTTAACAAGCATTCGAATCAAATAAAGGGAAAACTTGAAACAACATGCTATTTGTTACAAAAAAAAAAGAAAGAAATTGACATGAAAAGACTGATCAAATTTCTAAAAAATTCTTCTGCATTAAAATTGATATCGTTTAGTAACATCTAACAATATTTTCTCAACTTGAGAATGACATTCTTATTGCTAGATAGGGGTAATAAATTATAAATGTGTAGGAGCAATTTTGAATCTAGGCTTTCAAATGTGACACAAGATTACAAAATGCACTAGGCATTAGAAATGTCTTGTCTTCATGCACTTGATCTGCATTGAATCCTCTGCCCTGTCACTTCCTCTTCCCTTTAATTAGCATCATGATGGTAACCGTTAACTTTGGAAGGATCATATTCATAGGGTTGCAATTCCAGGTCTTTCACCTCATCCTTCTCGCTATCCTTTATTGCCTCCATGACCGTGCCTTCAACTTCAACTACGTTTATCTTATTCATCTCTTTGTTCTTTCCCCACAAAACAAAATACAGCCCCAACACTATCAGCATAGACCCTATGACACTTCACCAAACCAAAATCTTCCATCAAGAACAAACCAAATTGAAACAAAAAATAATGTACAACTTTTATTTATCATCAGGCACAAAAATAAAATCAACAAACATTGAGTCATATACTCATATATAGATGGGTGAGAATTGATTATTTAGTAAAGTCCATATCATATAGTAATTTCTTACGTGCCAACGTATAATTGTTCGTGAAGCAAAGCCCAGCTAGCAACAGCAATGATAACAAGCAGCAAAGGGGAGAACACAGACACATAGAGAGGACCTTTCCTCTCAATGGTCCACACAAGGAGCACATACGCTAGCGCAGTAGAAATAGTCCCCTGACACCAACATTATAAAATGCAATATAATTATGACTACTATATAATTAAATAAATGTACCAACTCATCACAGAAAACGGGAACTATATGTACCGCATAAAGAGCAGAGGTGAGTCTTATAGTACTGTGGAGTGACCAAGCTGAGACATTGTGTTCAGCAGCCAAGGCAATGACCACACACTGAATGCTTGCCATCAAACACATGTAGAAAGTGCTAGTGTAAGGAGCTGGATAGCTCTTGCTCATGTTTTTCTGAACAACCAAAACAAGTATATATTAATTTAAGGAACCCTTTTTTCCAAGTATAGAAATTAATTAATTGAAAATATCAGTTGGCATGATGCTTACTTGAACTATGAACCATACTGCCCAAACAAGAGCACTAACAATTACAGCAACAGGGCCCAGAAGATGGTTTGTTCCACCACCAGAAGAAGAGGATTCTCTTTGCATTTTTTTTTCTGCATATCTCCAGTGAATCTTTGATTCACCTAGACCAAGTACTTTTCCATGGTAAAATGACAAAAGCACTGCTCCACCCACACTAAGGACTGTCCCTAAGGCCTTCGCTACCCCTGCCCTAGTCTTGATTCTCAAATACTCTTGTCTGCGCATAAATAAAACATGATGTAAGTGCTTCAAGTATGTTCTATTTTTCTGGTGATCATTATCTAGTTCTATCTTAAAGCCTTTTGCAAAGTAATATTATTATTTATTAGTGAACATGAATGATGAAAATACTAGGGTAGTCTTGTTCGTTTGCTACTTATACCTGGAGAGGACAGCAAGAACAAAAGTAAATGCTGGCAGCAAGTTATTTAGTGCACATGCAATTGTAGGGGTTGAATATTTAAGCCCCAAGAAGTATAGAATCTGATTTCCTGTTACTCTGCAGTCAAGTTCAAATTAATAATTAATAAATAATTGGAATTAGAGGAACTAAATATCAATAAAGAAAATAATAGATATTATTTTTCTAACAATATTTCCAAATAGACAGTTTGGTGATTGAACATTGAAGTGTTATATCAATGAATTCTCAGCTTATAATGTGCTCATTTTCTAAAAAGAAAATGCTACTTGAACAAATTTAAAGGGTAGCAGCAACCAGATTAAACTTACCCTGTTAAGGAAGATAGTAATATCTGGAACGCAATGTGCTTTGTCATTCGGGGAGCCGTATTCCTATTGCAAGTAAAAAAAAAAAAAAACTTTTTATAAATAAATTGTAAATCATGATGCAATCACTGATCAGGGTTTTCTCCCGTGTTTTAACATGTATTATTTTAACGGACAAATAACTACAAGTACAACTATATGCCCTGAGCCGAGTCTTTATTACGAGTAAATCATGTGTGAACACTGTAATTATAATTGATCAGAAGCTCAAAACGTGTTAAAATAATAATAAAGTCCGTTAGACTTAGAATTTAATTATAATTTGTCATGTGTAAAATTGTTTATTTTGTAACAATTATTTTGAAAATTTCATGGACATAATTATCAATGTATCATCCCAGAAGTAGGCATAAATGGTTGATCAAGAACTACGAGGTTCCTTGAGCAAAGGGTGTATGAGCTGTAAAGTGGCGTAAAGTACGAGGAGTTGTTATTTTGTTATGATGGTGATGTGGTGTTGAGTTTTTCTGTGATTTTTCAGCATATATTTCTATGTTATAATGAGGAAATAAGGAAAGTGTGAATCATACAAGGATGCTTGGTTGTAAAAAAAAAAATCATTTTCTTTGTATAATTAAGTACATGCTAACTAAAAATATATAAGCTATATAGGTTAATAGCTAAAAAAGGGAAAGTGTATAATAGTGTGTTTCATTTGGTACTTGAGAATTGATTTTGGATTCATAGATTTTAGATCAAATTTTATATGCTTAATTTCATCTTTTAAAATATTTTAAAATTGATTTTAAATTAAAATAAATTAGTAGTTTTCGTGTTAGATGAAAAATATTATATTAAATTTTATTTCTAACTTAGTTCTATAATGAAAATATATAAAAAAGAGATTTTAAATAAATTATTGAAGATAAAAATAAAATAAAATAAACTAGTAGTTTATAATTTTCATAAGCTAGTTAAAAAATTTTATGAAAATAAATTAGAAACCATCAGAATAAGCTCATTTGTTAAACAAATTTTGGGTCAATCTAGTTTATAAGTTAGTCAAAAAAGTAATTTATAAGTTAATAAAGTTATTTATCTAACACAAAGAATAGTAACAAATTAAGAATTGTATTATATTTTTTTTAAGAAAAGAACTATTATTATTGATGCACGTATATGAAATAAACCTGACTACAAAATAACATAAGCAATAATATCCATCAAATGTTGATGTGAGATGTATATAAGTGTATCATTACCATTCTAACCAAAAAGCGAAGGGAGCAAGGGAAATAGTTGCAAAAATTTGGCGATAAGCAACAAGAACAAGAGGGTGCATGCCAGATTGTATTGCAAGCTTTGAGGTAATATTCATCCCTGCATAGCCCAATTGTACAATAATCATGGCCAACAGTGGAATAACACTACTCGCCATTAATTCTCTCTTCAAAGTAAAGGTTCTTTCTTTTCTCTGCTCAGCCTTCGGAATTTGGAGACAGCTTTCTAGAGAGATTGTTTTAGAGAATAATGGATCTTGATCGACAATGTAACTGGACAAAGGATGAGAAATAATTAAATGTGGGAGAGATATGTGTCTCTATGTACAAATATATATAAGAAAATGCAACAAGAAGTATGGGAAGTCGTGAATGAAACGAGTATAAGAAAAAGGGTGGCAAGTGTTCCTAATATAAAAGTAAAACAAGAAAAAGAAACGTAAACAGACAGTGCTTATATATTTATAATCCGTTTTTGAGAAAAAAACAAATTTAGGTAGAAACTTATGGCAAACACTAACACTAACACATTCTTAAAAAAATGTCTTTATACATGTCAAATGATTTTTTGAATTCTGTAAGAAAAATAAATTGTCGGAAAAATTATTTTCCAACCAAAGATTTCGCTTTTCAGGATTGAATAAATATGTCAATGGTTTAAAATGAGATCTAAAATTAAGGTTTAAATATTAAATCTAGTTTCTGATGCAAAAATCTGACAAGAACTTGGTTCTTGTAGTTGTTATTCAAGAACCTATTCTACAGTACTGGAGTCATAGCACTTCTCTCAACAATAAAATAAAAAACAGTTATTTATTATAAAACCTCAAATAAGAAACATGCACCGAAGATGTTCTTATAATCAAAATACTTCTATTAAAAATATAAGTAATTTTTAGATTGATGAGATTCGATTTTTTATGTCACTTTATAAGATGAGTTGAATAGTTTAAAAAAATTCACGGATTTAATCTTCTTAATAAATTAACATTTATGATAAAAAATATTTGTCACTTTACCAAAAAACTATTACAGTTCAGTTGCAAGGAGTGACACAATAAAAGTTAGTTATATCTTAAAAAATGTGTATTTGAATATTGAATAGATCTTATAAGAATTATATCATTTCGCTCAAAACACAAAATGAATATGTGCAGAAAACACCAAAAAGTTAGGGTCTCAAGTGTAACATTCCTTTTTTTTAAAAAAACAAAGAATATATTTATAAAAATATATTAGTTTTTGTTAAATATTTTATCTTATTTATTTTTTTATAATAATAATTACATTATGTTGGGTTAAATGTTTTTGTGCCTTTAATCTTAGTAAGTTCAGTTCAACTATAAAAGCTGAGAGGTTCTCTAAAAACCTAATTTATTTTTTACACCATATCTTGTTTTTCTCTCTCTATGAGAACCGCTGTTTCCGTCACTTTGTTTTGAGAAAGGCATAATCAAGGTAAGTCGGAGTGAGTTCTCTCTTCTCTTCTATTCTTTTGTATGATTGGCAAAACCACAATTAGATTTCATGATCCTAGGTTTATATTTATTTATGTATTTAAATTCTTGAATGAGTTGCGAATATCCAAAAGCAATTTTATCATTGTTGTCATTTGATTACATGGGTGATCTGAGATTGTGTTCTCCTTTCATATTGTTTTAGGGATTTTTAATGGGATTTGAAGGATTGTTCAAAAAATGTTTTCTTTTTCTGATTGTGTTCTCCATATAAAGAAATTTGCGACTATTGTATTCTATGAATATCGCTAGATTATATTAATGTTTTTGTGTAAACTGAATATAATAATTGATGGCCATTACGAAGACTCTTTACAAAAATATTACGTGACAATGTCTCATTTGAACCTGTCACTTGTTATGCACCGTTGTTACATACCCTTGTCCACAAAAAGGAGTAAACTTGGGTGGGAATTGGGTTACGAGATCTTTCTTTCGTTGCCTATAATTTATAATGATAAGATAACTGCACTGTTGTTTATCGTTTTGAAGTTGGCTTAAGGCCTTTGAATTACCTGTTCACGTGAATTGAAGTTTTGTGTAAGTTTTTTTTAATATATATATATATATATATATATATAATTAATTAATATTGCTACGTACATATACATTTATACTTATTCATGCATCACAGGTCACGAAATCACGTTGGTTTCTTGTTCTGTACATATATATAATTTTATATAAGTAATACTATAATTATATGTATATATATTACATTCATATGTAGATATGTTTATTATTATTATTATTATTTGGTTTCTATTATGATATAGTGTTGATATGGTGTGATTCTGAAAATTATTACGATGTTAAAGCTTGGAACATTATCATTTGATATTATGTATGTGTATATTGTGTTCCGTGAACATTGCCATTACACATGATATTTATACATATAATTAGTATTGTGATTGAATATATATAATGGTTATGAATAAATGTGTAAGTGATATGTCATGGTATGGTCGAGTATGTGTTTTGAAAAATCTTAAGAGAACTTAATTCTCGTAGGATAAAAATTTCTAAAGGATTTAAAAAATAAAGGATTTAAAAAATAAATCATATGTATATTGTTTGTGAATCATGTATCTTATTGTGCGTATGTATTTTAGAGTGAATGACGTTTATAAACTTAATCGGGGAGGTCATGAATAAGTTGACGTATGATTCAGACCTTAGGGGATACAACGGTTTGAAATCTCCTTTAAGTTCATACTAATCACATGGGTTGAGGTATCCTTACAATGTTGGAACATCCTAAAGTGTTGCCGGTGGTGTCATCTCGATGAGAGTAATAGTGTCGGATTGTCCATTGTGGGACAATTCGTCAACTACATAGATTCTCGGACTATATTCACAAAGTGGTTTCAAAATGGTACCATATATATGTGAATCATTCTACATATGTGCCTATGTGGATGAGACGTATGAAGTGGATGTATTGTGTTTGTGTGATACAATTATTTATAATATATCTTTTCTCTTGTTTTCTTTTTTTTTTTTATTTTAAATGTTTGTGAGATGTATCTTACCCCTCATTTGTTTGTCTTGTTTGTGTTTGGATTGAATGTCACGCTTGCATATGATACTTCACAAGATTATGATGATGATGTTAGAGGAGAAGCTTAAACATTTATTTATTATCTTATTTTTAATTTATTTTGGGACCGTAAGACTCTAACAAGTTCTGACTTTAGGAATTAATTTATGGTTTTATGTCTATATTTTTTTAAAACTAAATTAATAATTTTTATTCCTTAAGTTTGATTATATTTTAAAAAATTGTAACATCAAATTTGAGTCAATATATTTTATTGACAATTTTAATATTTAATTCAGTCATATGATAACCTTTATCACATAATTACGAAAGTTTTAAATTTATTATTTTATGTTGAAATAATTTTTTTATTTAATTATTAATTACCACGGTACATGGATGTGACATCAAGATTATAATTATTTCTAATATTTATAGTCCGTAATAGCACATATTGAACAAACTCTCCCGCATAGCAGATGTCATTCTATTTATGGTTTTCTGTCTCGGGCTGAAAAGCTTTTGCTGAATTCAGAATTTTGGAGCAATAGAATGTTATACTTCTAACCACGTCCATGTCAGCAAAAACAATAAAGTGAATAAAGAGGACCCACATGAATTCTGAATTCTCATCACAATATTAAAGTTATGTCTTAATATAATATTTCTTGACAATTAATAGTATCTTCAATGCAAGGAGTTTTAAAGGTTTTTTAGGTTAAGCACCCGTTCCTTAAAAGTTCGTATGCGTTGGAGTACACTGACATGACGAAATCGATTTCTTCCGCGACCTTCGATTTCTTATATAAGGAACCATTCCTTACCAATTAAAAAACATTAATTTGGTGCAAAACTGGTTAATTTCCGTTATTTCCAACTACATGCACATGAAATTGATGAATCAAAAGAGGAAGGAAGATGAACAGTTCGAAGAAAAATCAAACCGATACTGATCTTGAAGAAGAGAGGATGACGGTGACGGCGAAGGACCTCAACGATGACAACATGACGATCTATCTTCTTCTAAGGTTTGAGCCTTCATTAGAGGTCAGGGTGGAGAAGAGAGAGACGCTGAGCGGAGAAGAGGGAGAGCAGAGGGAGAACCTTTACGCGTTGAGAAGAGAGAGCAGCGGAGAGGATGCGAGTTGAGAAGAGAGAGCGGCGAAGAGGACGCGTGTGACCATGGAAGGTTCTGGACTAAAGAAGAGGAAAGGACGCATGTGAGTTGGAGCACAAAACAAGAAGAGTCGTTGCAATGCACAATAAAAGCAAATATAATGCACACAAAATATATCGCGTGTGACCATGGTATTAACTACTTATTAAATGAGGAATGCAAAGAAAAGTAACATTAAACAAATGCAAAAAAATATAATGCACACAAAAAAATTTTAATTAATAAAAGCAAATATTAGTAATGTTAATAAATATAACCATCGGAGGAAAAGTGACCTTTGGATGAATTTTGTTTATAAATATAGGTCATTTTTTTCTTCTTTGCAATACAAATCACACTTCAAATTTTTTGTGTTCCAATCTATCCTTAATCTTTTTTGTTTTCTCTAACATTGATCTCAATCAATATAATTATCAAAGTGATTATAATTATTTGCAAAATCAACCACCCCTTACCAGTGAAAATTTTGCAAATCCACCACATCCCCCACAATATGTTATGTATCCTCAACCATCCCCTACCAGTGAAAATTTGCAAAATTCACCTTAGTATATTATGTATCCACCACCCCCACACATGTGGTATATGCATCCTTCATCTAATGTAGAGTCACCTACCGGTGCTAGTTCTTAAAATTCACAATTTTGTAGTCAACGATCACCCCCGTCAATCTAAACACGTGTTATAAGCCTTATTTATCCAATATTTCACCCCCTATTAATGAATTTGAATCCACAACCGGTGTAGACAATAATCAACTAAATGAGGGCGACCACAATGATAGTGGAAAAAAACACGTACAACATTCTCGATGGCAGAAGATGTGATTCTCGTCCGGTCGTGGCTCAATGTGTCAAAGGATTCAATAATCAGTGTCGACCAAACATCAAAGCAATATTGGGCAAGGATTAAAAATGCATACAACAATGACGATGTGCGTGAAAGCGGGTTATTTTGTGAAAGAAGCTCGACTCAGTTGAAATCTCGATGAAACAGGGTCTACCCAGCAGTTCAAAAATTTAATGGGTGCTACAAACAAGCCGATAAGCACAGGAGAAGTGGAAGTACAGAGAAGGATTGTATGACTAATGCTTATTTGATTTACTCGCAGGATACAGGTAAAAAATTTGAGATTGAGCATGCTTGGTTGTTGTTGAAAGATCAACCAAAATTCGATGCAGAATTTATGTCAAATACTTCAAAAAGAACAAAGGTTTCTGCAAGTGGAAGTTACTCATCGTCTTCTAACACAGAGATGCGCATTGAAGCCGAAGAATATGATGAGTCATCGCCAATGTCTCTCCCAATGGGACAAAAAGCAACAAAAAGAAAGAGCAAAGGAAAACAAGCTTCTAACAATATCGATTTATCTGGCATAGAAAGTGTAATGAATGAGAAGAATGCAAACACATTAAAAATTATTCAGTTAAAGGAGGCACAAGAAAGGCGTATGCAAGATTAGGAACGGCGCATGGAGTATGAAATCCTCATGAAGGATACATCCAACATGTCGGAACAACTACGCCTAGACCACAAAAAGTATTGTGACCATATTAGGAAGAAACTGTTTAATTAAAGTTTAGTCCCTATGTTCGAATTAGTTCTTATTCAGTTACTTTGTATGCGGTTATTAACAATGTAGGTCCTTGTTGTATGTTATATTCAAAATTTTATTTTATGAAACAAGCCGTTGGAAAACTAGTCATTATAAAACTACTCGTTGGAAACTAGCCGTTATAAAACTAGCTGTTGGGAAACTAGCTGTTGGAAATGAAGCTATATAAATGTCTAATGTTCATCATTTTCATATATTCTCATACAAATTACGCAATATATCTCCCTCATTTCAAACACTTCGGATACCATATAATGGATCCAAACATCAATTTAGATGAAGTTCTAGATCAAGTGATAAATGAGGAATTGGAAGAGAACACCGACGAACAACTCATTAGGTTGATACTTCAGAGCCAACAACAACTACATGGCAACACCGTCAGGCGTATGCAAAGAAGAGTGGTACATCGAAATCGTGAAGAAGGTCATGATTAATTGTTCAATGACTACTTCTCAGTAAATCCTATGTACACAGAGATTCAGTTCCGACGAAGATTTTGTATGCGAAGACATGTGTTTCTTCGTATTATAGATGGGATCAGCAATCATGATGAGTACTTTCAAACGAGGTTCGATGCACTGGGTCGAAAAGGACCATCTCCATTACAAAAGTGCACAGTTGCACTTCATATATTGGCTTATGGCTCACCTGCTGACAGTGTGGACGAATATGTTCGAATTGGTGAAACAACTGCGGTGGAATGCTTGGAGCGATTTGTATCAGGCATCTGCACCATATTTAGGAATGAGTACTTGAGGAGACCAAGTAACGAAGACACCGAACGACTACTACAATTGGGAGTGACACGCAGATTTCCAGGTATGTTAGGTTCTATTGATTGTATGCACTGGGAATGGAAAATTTGTCCTGTTGCATGGAAAGGTCAATTTTGTCGAGGTGATCATCGCAACCCAACAATCATTCTTGAAGCCGTTTCATTACAAGACTTGTGGATTTGGCATGCATTTTTTGGCAATGCGGGTTCAAATAATGACATTACTGTGTTAAATGGATCTAATGTGTTTGATGAAGTTTTGTCGGCACATGCTCCTGTGGTGCTATGCACAGTGAATAAAACTCAATATAATATGGGATACTATTTAGCCGATGGTATTTATCTAGACTTTGCTACGTTTGTGAAGACCATCTAATGCCACAAGGAGAAAAGTGAAAATTATTTGTTCAACGATAAGAATCGGCAAGAAAAGACGTAGAACGAGCGTTCAGAGTGCTCCAATCTCGATTCGTAATTATACGTGGTCCGTCACGTTTTTGGGATATTGCTAAAATGAAGAATATCATATATGCATACATTATATTGCATAACATGATTGTCGAGGACGTGACACATATCAAAGTAATATTGATTACGATAATGTAGGTAATAACGCGTCAACATTCAAAGTATCTTTAGGTGCTCACCCTAGTATCATATCGACATACCTTCAAAGGAGAGCAGATGTTCATGACAAACAAAAACACTGACAACTCCAATGAGATTTAGTTGAGCATATTTGAGAGTGTTTCTGAAACGAAAATAACAATAACTAATTTTATATAATATTTTTTTTCAAAGTCTAGATTTTTAATTTATTTCGATGTTATTATGTTTAATTATTTATTATTATGTAATTTTTTTAATATTGTTATGCATTCCGTTTTATTTATTTTAATTTATATTTATGAAAATTGAAAAATGTTAAGTTTTATTTTTAAAATATAAATATGTGATTTTTTTTAGTTTATTGTGGTTTCTTGCATTGGAATAAAATATTTGATGAGTTTTTTAGGAGTGACATGATAATATGAAATCACAAAAAATATTGCAGGAACCACAAAAAATTATTTAAGGAACCCATTAAAACTTCTTGCATTGAAGATACTCTAACTTGTATAATAAATCGTATGATGTCAAATATGAAGATAATTGCATCTAACACAAAAAATATAGTTTCTTATAACAATGCAATGTTGTGTTGGACTCTGGTATCAATGTGAATGAATTATCCTTTTTATTGAGGTAAATTTTTGTTCGAAAAAAATATAATAAATTACAAATTTTATCTTAATAATGCATATATTTTTATTACTATTAAATTGAATCAGTTAATGATGAGATTATAACGAATATATTTTTAAGAAAAATAATTTATCCATTTTTTTAATCTCAAAAAGGTGTAGAAACACATATTATAACGTGTTCAATCAAGATTTGAATTTTTGTTAAAAAAATGTTTATATTTATTATCAATTGTACTTCAAATAGAATTATCTTAAAAAAAAGAGAGATTTATGGATTGACAAGAATGACCACGTTGCCGAAAACTAAACATGAATTTCACTTGATGACGCACGGGGGTAACGAGGTAGTTATCTGGAGCACAAGATTATATTGTGTCCCCATAACTTCAATTCCTACCTTACATTAGTATGTATTAATATATTATGATGCCGTCATGTTGCTTTATTACGACAACGGATGCGGGGGATTTGCATTTCTTCTTGTATCCAGTAATAAAAAGAAAAATAAAACATATTCTTTCATAAGATTTATATATGGATCGACAATTCTTAAGATTCTTACCCATTTCTAATTTATATGATCCATACCATACTGATTTTTATGTTAAAAATATGTTTGATTAAATAATTAAAAATAATGATTCATTATAAATTTCAAACTTATTATTTTTGCGTTATTAACACGATATTTTATGATTTTTTTTATGTATATACGTAAAAATATTTTTAATTTTTCCTCAAAGTAAACCTCTTAATTCATCACACTGATATGATATGATTTACATTTTTATTTGTAAAGCATCATTACATGTTCGGGTTAAAACAATATCTTTTTTTAATAGTAGTACTGTATGAATTCATTTTTAAAAAAAGACTTGTAGTCGAAGTAACTTGGATTTTAGCGAAAAGGAAAGAACGAATTATGTTTGTGGTTGATTCATTATCTTATTGTATAAAGTAATATGTACAAGTTCATTTTTTTTCTTCAAAACTTTGAAGTTATTTTGATAATATTAAATGCATTAAAATAATAATGTTTAGTAATAAAAGATGTAATTAAAACCATATGTGAGAATAAAACCATACCAGTAGTCAATATTTTTTAAATCATATGTGAGAATTAATTATAATATAAATTATTTAAGTTATATACGCACGTGGATGAGAAAATGGGCAGTGCAGCGTTGTAATAAATAATAATCATATATTAATAAAAAGTGACAATTATTAATATATCATTTTAAATCATTAATTTTTAATATAAAATATTATAGATCTATACCATGGATATACTAGTTAACTAATGGATGATTGATTACATGCTTGATTGTCACAAAAATAAGTGCTTGATTATCCTTAGAGTATGTTTGAGAGTATATTTTTGGAGAAGAAGAAGAGAAAGCAAATTATTTATTTTAAATAATTATTCTCTAGTTTTATTATTTATAAATAAAAGAAACTATATGATAAATTGGCATAAAATTTCACACGTATTTTTAAGTAATGTCATATTTTACTTTATATTATCACAAAACACGTGATTAATTGACATTAAATTATTTTTTAAAAAAATATATATTAAATGGTTCAAGATCTTATGTTATTCGTGATTCTGATGAATAATTGTATAATATAATTATTTTATTCGATTCACACATAATTTCCTTTCATGAAATATATATATAATTATATTAAAAATATATTTTTCTTTATAGTTTTACATCTCACTCTCATTTCTGTCGTCCTCTAAAAAAGAGAATAAAATAAATTTTAAAAACTAAAATGAAAAAAAAAATCAAACACATTCAGCATGATTTTTTTTTTTTTTTTTAATGTAGTGAGAGATGTGTAGGCATCAATAGCATGGACTAATGGTGACGTGAAGACGGTGACAACTAGCATTTGATGCTTTCATCAGGGGAAAGGAATGGAATAGGGATGGTATCATGTAAACTCTTCCAAGTTTTTGTCTCCTTTCCCCGCAAAATATAAAAAGGGCAAGTTAAAAGGTGGTAGAAGCAATCCACTTATATTCCTCTTTTTTTTTTTTTAATGTTTAGTATTTATCATTTGTAGGTTTAATCATAGTTATGAAAATTAGTTTATTAACTGATTTGGTCGAGTTAATAACAGTGTATTAGTGATTTAACTGGTGGATTAATAATTGATCTAATTTGAATTAGTATATATTAAAAATTCAAAATTATACATATATTTATTATATATAAATATGTAACTAGTATTATTTGAGTAATAAAAGTTTATCTATACTCTAAAATTCAAAATAATAATTGATAATAATTCAAAATCTAATATTTAATTTTTTTTCTGATATACAAAAATAAGTTATAAAATCGGTCAGGTCGAAACGATTCAATTGAGATTCTGTAACTTATCCAGTTGGATTTGATCGGATGATCCCGTAAATTATCAGATCTTGATCCAACCAGTGTGATTGACTAGTTTGGGCTGGATTTCAGAACACTGGATTTAATTATTCATTTATCTCTATACTTCTATAACTTTTATGTTTTAGTTGTAGTGTGGAAGACTTTCCAGGAGTTTATCTTGTTTATTACATACAAATTTAATTTTATAGCTTTTTTTTTTAATAAGGTATCTCAAATAACTTATTTCATAAGTTACTTCAAATAATTTTATAAGTTACTTTAAATTTTTTATAAAAAATAAATTACCTTATAAGTTATTAGCTTGTCTCCCTCGTAATTTTACTTTCACCATTTATTTGAAATTTTTTTACCAGTGTTTTAATTTTAAAACTCTTTTATTTATTTTAACATTCTTACCAACATTAAATAACTAGTTTTTTTTTTTTTTTATTAGTTTCGACACTAAAGATACATAACCCTCAAGTCCAAAGTACATTGAGACTAAACTAAAAAAAATCAGACAATAATGCAACTTAAGAATCCACAGCCCCAAGTTTCAAACATAAAATGCCTATAAACTAAACTAAAGGGATTGAAGGATCCAACCCGTAGTCCCGTATAATTATCACGAAACTTTAAATTCTACTATATTCAAAGTTTTGTGAATTACTATAATTGCTCCAAACGGGTTATCATAAGTCATAACTAGTATAAGTTCCGTAAGGCTACTTGGTGTAATCAATCTATAGGAGTACGATCTATATATGTATCTTTCCAATTAGAATATCTTCTCAGTCAAGGCTCAGTGCCAGTGGTTGTTCACATGGCAAATAATTTGCTATTATATATTTGGAGTACGACTGTGAACAATGTCATCATGATAACCCCACAAACACCAATGTGAGAACAATAACTAATGTCATGATTCATGAATAATCACATTATCATCAATGTACCGCAGCTGCACCGGAAAAAAATGACTATACTGATGTAATATGTATATTAGTTGTGGAGGAACACACATTGTATGTCGGACCCATTTAAATGTAGTCTAAAAGATTTTTTAGTATCTTATCTATTAAAAAAAGATTTTTTTTTTTTTAAGAATTGGTTATTAAATTTTTTAGCTTTTATAAAAATAAAAATTGTCATTAGACATTTTTTAAAAGTTCAAATTTTCAACTTATGTAATGATATTTTTTGAGAATTTGTTCTCTAAATTATGTTTGGATAATAATGTTCTCAAAAAATTTCAAACTGACAAAGTATATCCTCCCTATTTCTGAACACACACGATTTCTCTCTCTTGCTCCTGCATCTTCCGCTCGAAGGTTTTGCGTTTCCTGCTTGAAGGTCTGCATCTTCCTCGCTCCTATGTTCCTCAATTTCTCTTATGTTTTTTGACTTCTCTTCAGATCATGCTTCTTCATCGCTTCTTCTTTGTGTTAACATCACAAGTTAAGTTCTTTTTCTTCTCATTTAATTTTGACTTATTATATATGGATAAGGGTTATTTTTTTGTTTGTCTCATTAATTATTATGAATTTTGACCCCTTAAACATATTCTTGAGGAGATTGCAAGGTGTTCCCTAAATATTCTTGAATAGTTATCATTGTTTTTATTTCTTAAGCTTGTGAAATATCTCTCAATCAAGTTCCTGTGAAAAGAAAGAAAGCAGAATGGTGTGATAAAAAGATTGATATTCTGCTGAAAGTGTGCATAGAAGAGGTGAATCTGGAAATAAACCTCACAACCACTTCACTAAGTTTGGTTGGGCAAATATTGCAGAAAGGTTCAATAAGGTAACAAATTTGACATATGAATATAAGCAATTCAGAAATAGGTGAGATTCTTTAAAAAAGGAACGACAATTATGGGCTAAGCTTATTGGGAAGGACACTGCTCTTGGCTGGGATGGACAAAAGAAAATCATTGCTGCTAGTGATGAATGGTGGGAAGCCAAAATTCAGGTGTGTACTATTCAACTAATATTCTGAAAATTGTAACTAATTTAAATTTCATCTTGTCATATGTACTCATTAGTGAATTTGTCTTTCCTCTTAATATTGCCACTGGTATCAATATGATACCATAGTTTTTGCTACCTCTCTCACCCTTCCACATTAGTTGTTTTTGTTTTTTGTTTTTTATAACACTTGTTTTGGAATAATTTGGATGAGAATTTGATTACGAGTGGTGCAAATTATTTTAAAAAAATAGTTTTTATAAAAAATGTGAGAAGTGAATCAAACAAGCCCTATAATTTCCTATGTAATTTTAACTCATGGAGAGAAGATGGTTTGTTGTTGGCTTGTTAGAGCTTTGAAGATGTTTCCTTAGTGCCCATTGATGTAATTTGGATTGTCTTTTGGTAATATTGGGAATTTTCCCATAGTTAGATGAACTAGCTTTGAGTAATTAATGTAGGAACATGGTCCCCATGCCATTCACCGTGCTCTACCTTAAAAAATTGTGTCTTTCGTTGCTGCGAGGAGCCATTCTACGTTGAGATTCCTTGACATGCTGCTTCAGAGTGCCAAAAAGAAGGATGGTCCAGTGGAGGAATTTCAGTTGTAACATCCTCAAAAATTATATTTTTATATTATATTATAATTAAATTATGGAAATATGATAATAGTTGGTTGTAAAAATATAACAACTTATTTGCACATAAATATCCTAAAAGAATTCATGAATAAGAGTAAATAAATAGAAAAACTAGTAAACCAAAGTCAAAGTAAAGTCAATAAAGTGATTAAGATAAAATTTTCAACGTGTAAGCCTAGGGACTTAAGAGTGAAGAAAAATCTTTAGCCCAGTTCCACGTATCCTGAAGCCATAAATGAAGGAATATTTGTCATGATTAACTTAGGATAAATATCTTCAAGGATAGTTACTTTGCAACCAAACTAAATCCTAACCAGGTTATAACTCAATTAAATCACTTAAAACCTAACTAAATAAACTAGTATAAATAATCTTGCATTTAGAAATCTCTGCACGAAATTCTCAGCTTTCACTCTTTACATTAAGTTCTTTATTTTCTACCACCTTTGGCTGCCTAAACCATAGCTTTACCTGTCTTATATACTTCACGTAAAAACTTTCTACCTTAAAGTTACTCCAGAATCCACTCTCTACTCAGTTCATCATATTTACTTGAGGTAGGTTACGCTTTAATCTCTAATTAAGTATTTATATGCTTAACTGACCAAACTTATGGTTTTTTTTTTAAATAAAGCTGGAGACTTATGTTTTGAAAGATATTTTATGACGAGAATTAAGTGATTTTAACCCAGGATAGGTGAGTATTTATAAATTGAATTATTTGTTTTATGGGAAATTACATTTGATAATTTTTAGAAGTAATATGGTATGTGAAGATTTCTCTATAGCGAAACCCGGACAATCCGGTTAAAATTACCCACGTTACAACCTTCCTGGCTTCCACATAACCCGACCATCCCGGTTATAATTACTTATGACACCCCATTCAGGATATATACAATCCAGTTAACCTGTAAATAGCTTTATAAGTTGTAACCATTTCGAGTACACATAACCCGGCCATCCTGGTTATAATTACTTATGACACCCCCATTCAGGATGTATACAATTCGGTTAACCAGGACATAACTTTATAAGTTGTAACCATTTCAAGTACACATGACCCGACCATCCCAGTTATAATTACTTATGACACCCCCATTCAAGATGTATATAATCTGATTAACCCGGACATAGCTTTATAAGTTGTAACCATTTTGAGTACAGATAACCCGACCATCTCGATTATAATTACTTATGACACCCCCATTCAGGATGTATACAATCCGATTAACCCAGACATAGCTTTATAAATTGTAACCATCTCGAGTACACATACTCGGTCATCCCGACTATTACTAATAACATTCGATCCCGGATATATATAAGTCAACCATCCATAATGTATATATCCCGGCCATCCCGGATTACTCTATCCAAGCTTCTAAGTTAGACCTCATCCCGGCCATCCCAGATTACTCTATCCAAGCTTCTAAGTTAGACCTCATCCCGGCTACCTATGACATACCCATCCTGGCTAAACTTACCTCGTCTATCCCAGATACAGTTACTTGTATACACCCATCTGTGGTAAACTTACCTTGGCCATCTCGGATATATATATATTATACTCATCCATGTTATATACATCCTGGCCAACCCGGACATAACCATCCTTGCTATAGCCATCCAAGTTATACTCACCCCGGCCAACCCGGACACAACAAATAAATTATTATAAGCCCTCCAGATGAATACATCCTAGCCAACCCGGACACAACTATATAAGTTATAACCATCCAAAGTGTATACACCTCGGACATTCCGGATACACTACCCACTTGGTAACTATCTCGGATGCAACTACTAATGATACACCCCTTCCATATAAACTCAACCCGGCTATCCCGGATCCCCTTACCCTTATTATAAGCATCTAAGTCAAACCTCATCCCGGTCATCCCAGATATACGTATCCAACCTATCCAAGGAAGAACTCATCCCGGCCATCCTAGATCATCCCAGTTATTTGATCTCACTTCATCCTTATAGATATCCAGCCTTATGTAATCGATTACAGAGGCAGAATAATTGATTAAAACAGTCAACATAAGTTTATTACAACATATAACCATACTGTTGATACAGATGATATGATGGAAATATTTTCCAAGAGAATATACGTTTACTCAGTTATGGATTATTGATGTGATGATATAAGATTGATTCATGTTTCCAAGTTCGGCAAGAGAATTTTGAAACATGGACCTATGATACTACATCCAGAATGTGATGTAAAGTCCAGGTGCAAATATATGGAATTTCATGCATGATTAGTGTAAGACGGTCGCAACATTCCTACATACAGTATGATATGTAGAGGTCATGTGCACCTTGGAAATATTCATTTCATGCATTCATATAGTTGCATAATTGTTTTATAGATTCATTCGAGTATATTGATGACATACTAATGTACTAATGTGTTTGATGGTTTAGATTCTGCCTATTGAGAAATTTATTTCTCACTAGATTTGTCCCATGTTTTCTATATATAGATGGCCTTGGTGATAATCTTTCTTGATGGATCTGGACTGAAGGTGGAGCAGAGATGAAGCTATCATGAGATTTTTCCTAGTACTTTTTATGTTCTAGAATATTAGCGAATATGGTGGACTTCGTGCTTGTATAACAAGAAAGAATGTAACAAGGACTGTGGCTAAGTATAAATGATATATCGGTTTAAAAACTTGTATCATATATACATTTTAGAATTTATATTAGTATCCATTCAACAAAAATAAGAAAAAAAGTTATCTAACAATTCTAAAGAATTTAACCTTAATAAAAATATAATATGTAGAATAATTTTAGGTTGTTACAGTTTTGGTATCAGAGCAGTTCATCCTGATAAAGCCTAAGGGATCGAAATGGACTGACTATGTTTTCTGTGTACTTTGATTGTGATTGGTTGTTTGTGATTATTGAATTTTGACGCACTTTACTTTATATTGAGCCTGATCACCTCAGTATTTTTATGAAAGTGAATAGGAATTCATGGCTTCTAAAAGTCCAAGAGAAATAACAGCAACACAAGCTAGTGGCGATAATGAGGAAACAAATATTCTTCATGCAATGCTAGCAACCATGCAAGAGCAAGCAACCAAAGCAAGTCAGCAAGCTGCTGCAGCTACTCAAATGATGGCACAACTAAGCCAAAATAATAATAATAATAATAATAATAATAATAATAATAATAATCATCATCATCATAACAATTCTAGTCAAGTAAACAATGGGAGGCAGGAGACTGATATAGAATATTATAAGTTTGTTGAATTTAGAAAGTCTAATCCACCAGTCTTTAAAGGAACCTTTAATCCAGATATGGTTGAAGAATGGGTCAAAGAAATAGAAAAGGTATTTACTGTGTTAGATTGTTCTGACCAACAGAAAGTAACATATGCTACATATATGTTACAATATAATGATGAGTATTGGTGGAACAGTCACAAGCAAATTCTAGTAAGTAATGGAGTTGAGATTACTTGGGAGGTGTTTAAAACAACATTCTATGAAAAGTATTTTCCTATGTTAGTAAGGAATGCTAAGGAACTTGAATTTCTTAGGCTTGAACAAGGAAGAATTAGTGTGTTTGAATATATTGCTAAGTTTGAAGAGTTAATTAAGTTTTCAACCCTCTATCAACATAACCCTGATGAGCACTCGAAGTGCATGAAGTTTGATGGAAGATAAAGGGAAGACATGTTGGAAGTAGTTAGACCCCTAGAAATTAGGGAGTTTGGTGCTTTAATAAATAAGTGTAGAATAATAGAAGAATATAAAAGGAGGTCTGCTGAGAAAAGAGAATCAAATAATAATTTTAGGAAAAACTTAGGACCTCAACCTCTTAAATTTAAAAATAAGTTTCAGCAAAAGAAATTTTCGGTAGGGCAAAATTCATGCAAGGAATGTGGAAAATGTCACAAGATACATGGAGATAGGCCATGCCATTTAGCTCAACCCACCTGCTCCCAGTGTGGAAAGATAGGACACATAGCACAACATTGTCGCAGGAATATTTAATGCTACAGATGTGGAAGAATGGGACACTATGCTAGTAGTTGCAGGAATGAAAAGTCACAAAACATCACACGTCCTCAACAAATTAGAAGAGTTTTTAAAATGAATGCAGCAGAAACATCTCAATCTGAAAATCTCATCGAGGGTAAGTGCAGAATTAAAGATAAAATTTTAATTGTATATGATTCAGGTGCTACTCACTCTTTCATTTCTTATGACACTGCTATACAGTTAGAATTACCTTATGACCTTTTAGTTTCTACTCCTACTGGTAAACCTATTACTACTTGTCAAATTTGTCTTAATTGTACTTTTCAAATTGATTATAAATCCTTTTCTGCAAATTTGATTTGTCTTCCTTTGATTGGATTTAGTGTGATTTTGGGCATGGATTAGCTTGCAGCTAATCATGTATTGTTAGACTGTTCAAATAAAACTATTGTTCTACCTTCAGAAAATAGTCAAATCCAGTGTCTGTATTTAAACTCCATTGTTTCCTGTTCTAGTAAAAATGAAATTCAAAGGTATGTTCTTTTATCAGCTAATGTAACTGAATCAACTGATGAACTCTCTAATATATTAGTGGTAAGAGAATATCCAGATGTATTTCCTGGTGAAATACCAGGGATACCTCCAGAAAGAGAAATAGAATTTTTTATTGACTTAATTCCTGGATCTGGACCAATATCCATGACACCTTATAGGATGTCCCCTCTAGAGTTGGAAGAATTGAAAAAGCAATTAGAGGAGTTGTTAGAGAAGAATTTTATTAGACCTAGTGTTTCACCCTAGGGAGCTCCAGTTTTGCTAGTGAAAAAGACAGATGGAGGAATGAGACTTTGTGTAGATTATAGGCAGCTTAATAAGATAACCATTAAGAATAAGTATCCATTGCCTAGGATTGATGATCTTATGGACCAATTGAGAGGAGCAATAGTATTCTCAAAAATTGATCTTAGGTTACGATACCATCAAATTAGAGTTAGGAATGAAGATATTCCTAAAACTGCATTTAGAACTAGATATGGGCATTATGAGTATTTAGTAATGTCTTTTGGATTAACTAATGCTTCAGCAGTTTTTATGGATTACATGAATACAATATTTAGGCCTTATCTAGATAAGTTTGTAGTAGTCTTTATAGATGATATACTTATTTATTCAAATTCGGAAAAAGAACATGAAGAACATCTTAGAATAGTATTGCAGACACTTAAAGAAAAGAAGTTGTATGCTAAATTATCTAAGTGTGAATTTTGGGCCAATGAAGTGAAGTTTTTAGGTCATGTTGTTTCTAAAGAAGGGATTTCGGTGGATCCTAGTAAGATTGAATCAGTTATGAATTGGGAGATACCAACCACAGTAACTGAGATTAGGAGTTTTCTGGGATTAGCTGGTTAATATAGGAGGTTTATTAAATGATTTTCTCAAATAGTTTTACCTCTGACTAGCTTGACTAAGAAAAATGTAACTTTTGTATGGTCACTAGAATGTGAGAGAATTTTTCTAGAATTAAGAAGAAGATTGACTAGTACTCCAGTGTTAATATTGCTTGATCCTCATGGTGCATTTGAAGTATATTGTGATGCTTCAAAGAAAGGTTTAGGTTGTGTGCTGATGCAAAATGGGAATGTAGTAGCATATGCATCTAGGTTAAGACCCCATGAAGTCAATTACCCAACACATGATTTAGAATTAGCAACTGTAGTTTTTGCCTTAAAGATCTGGAGACATTATTTGTATGGAATAAGATTTACAGTCTTTTCAGATCATAAGAGTCTTAGGTATCTCTTTAATAAAAAAGAGTTGAACATGAGACAAAGAAGATGGGTTGAATTTCTTAAAGACTACGACTTTGAGTTAAAATATCATCCAGGAAAGGCAAATGTAGTGACTGATGCTTTAAGTAGAAAGTCTCTTCATGTATCTAGGATGATGATCAAGGAAACGAAATTAATAGAAAATTTTAAAAATCTTGATTTGGGGTTTTCTACTAACTCTAAAAGTATCATTTGAGTCAGATACAAATCACTAGTGATTTCAAAAAGCACATTAGGCTAGGATAGCAGAGAGATCCAGAATTTCAACAAATTTTAACTCAAGTCCAAGAAGGAAAATTGCAAGACTTTGATGTAAATAATGATGGGTTATGGACTTATCAAAAGAGAATATGCATACCCAAGAGTGATAAATTAAGAGAGAAAATTTTGAGTGAAGCTCACGAGTAATTTTACAATGCATCATGGAATTACTAAGATGAGTCAAGATTTAAGGAGAATGTTTTGGTGGCCTGGCATGAAAAAGGATATAGCAGAATTAGTAGGAAGATGCTTAGTATGTCAAAAGGTAAAAATAGAACATAAAAAACCTTCTGGCACTTTACAACCTTTAGAAATTCCTCAATGGAAATGGGAAAGTATATCTATGGATTTTGTGGTAGGATTACCTAGGACTGTTTGTTGATACGATTCAATCTGGGTCATTGTAGATAGACTTATCAAGTCAGCTCATTTTATACCTATTAGGATTTCTTATTCATTAGAAAGGTTAGCTTAATTGTATATACAGGAAATAGTTAGATTACGTGGGATACCTTCGACCTTCATTTCTGATAGGGACCCCCATTTTACTTCTAGGTTCTGGGAGGCATTACAAAAAGCATTTGGAACCCAGTTATCCTTAAGTACTTCTTATCATCCCCAGACAGATGGACAAACAGAAAGTGCAACGACCCGTCATGTCGCTACTGTATTACTAACTCATAACCGTGATATAAATTCATTTTAATAAACAGAACACCCCTCTTGTTACTTGTGAAAACGATGATAAATTTTTTCGCGAGCATATAACGACCATCATCATAGAAAATAAACGTAGTTAAAGGTACTCATAAGACAATTTCGAATATATGTATGCACATACCAGACATAATTTAATTGCAAGTACAAAAGATTATGTCTCAAAATATACATCAAGCGTTTTACAAATAAAAAGAGAAATAGAAGTCAGGGGCGTAATTAGCAAAGCAAGGAGTGCATCTATTAAAAACAAAGGGTGCATCTAGAAAAGTGCAACTCCTGCCCGGGATCATGTCCATTGACATCCTAGCAAAACACGACGACTCCAAACAACCTGGTCCTCTCCCAAAAGCACCTACCGCTGCCCATCAGCTCACACGAACCCAATTCACGATCATCATAGGTACCAAACCACAAGATACAACAAAGCAAAGGTGAGTTCATCATATTAAATAACAAAACATACAACAGTAAGGGACACAACCCAGTCAAGAAGCAACACAATCATCAACATATCAATGCAAACATTCCAAGCATCCATCAAACACTAACATACACGGACATCCACAAACATTTCATAAATCAACGTATAATATCTAGCATGGTGCATGATCCTAACCCAATTCTCATCATGCAATGTGGTACCATCCCAGAAATAGGCCAAATTCATCATGGTACGAATGATTACTGCAATACGTCAGGGTCACTCTGTTGTGCACAGGACTCACCCCCATGGTGATCAGCCAAAATAAGTGTCATAAGGATCTCCCTCCAGACGTGGCCCCCAGTACTTCTCGTACTATGCAGTCAACCATCCTATTCCGTCATGCAAATGTCATATGTTACGTAGGCACCATCAATGTATGACCCGACTAGGAACACAATCCTTCCTCGCAAGGGTAACCCGTTATACACCCCCTATGTAACATACCGCCCATACAAGGGCCCAATGATACACTGACCGTGGTCCTCACAAGGTTTACCACCACCTGGTCCCGGCATCTAACGTCTATACATAGAATATCACCACGGCACCATCAATATATGACCCAAAACCAGGCTCAACTCGACCTGGCTAGTATAATGCCATACACCCCCATGGGTATTTATGTATATTCAAACGCATTCCTCTTCTCAAGCCATCACATAGGCCATGTTCAAATGCTACCAATGTAATCATATATGTCACTCACAAACACGTACAAACAAGTGAACTAGTGTGATGTACAAGGTGTCCGGGTTGGCTCTTAGACATGCTATCTCAAGGTAAGAATCCGAACAAGGTCGGACAAAGGCAGACAAGGTCGGTCAAGGCCGATAGAACTCAGACAAGGTCAATAGGGGTCGATCAGAAGGGTAAAGTTTTGGACAAGGGAAGACAAGGGTGGCAAAAACGGGCGAGGTCGGAGGAACTCGGTCGAGGTCGGTTGGGTTTGGTAAGGATTTGCCAAAGGCGGTCAAGAGGTCCTTAGGTTCTAAGGACGGGTTCTACACTATGTAATCAATTCCATAAGTGCTGTAATCGATTACAACAGATAGCGCTTGTAAGACCCTGGGTTTTTAAATCACCAACCCACACAAGGGTGTAAAGGAACTCGGTAGCTCATTTCCCAAGAGCAGACAAGCTCTGCCAAGTAAGGAACTCGACAGTTCTCAAGAAATGGGGTTTGGACTTAGCAATTCTAAAGGAAACAACCCACCCCAGGTAAGGAACCCGGTCTCTCTAAGGAAAGAGAAGGATGAGCTTCTAGAGATGACACGTGTATGGAACTCGATCGTTCTAGAAGAAGGAACACAAGCTCAACCAAATAGGAAACCCGGTGACTCTTTTCCTGAGAGGACACGAGCTCATTCGAGTTAGCAACCCAGTAGCTCTCTCTTTGGTTAGGTAACTTGAGCTCAACAGCTCTAACATATCACCCAGGTAAGAAACCCGGTATACCTTATAGAAAGGGAAGCGAGTCTTAATGACTCTAAGGGAATAACCCCGGGTATGGGACCCGGTCTACTGACTTCCGCCAATAACGACCAAGTTACATCTGGCATGCATGCATGCATGCTACGTAACTCGTTTAACTCAGCCTACCCATCCCGATAGCCGACATCAAAACACAAAGGTCGATGTCTAGGTGTAACACGACCAACCCATCCCGGTACTCATCACCTTCACGAACACTTCCGCAAGGTATCTTAGAAGCCTTTCAGTATCAAAATGCCAACTTCACACACATGCACGAGGAGATCTTAAAATCTCTACTCCCGACAAAAACACCATTCATCGACAAAACACAACATACAACAAATTTAAGGAATACCACATCCCATTCATAAAAGACGTAGCTTTTCTGGAAAAAAACATCACACACACATACACCAGGGACATACAGTTATCATCATGGCTGGACTCCCTGACCCCCAAGCCATGGTACCTAAAGCTGTTAAGGAAACACATTAAACTCCCCTTACCTAACCAGAAGTTCGTTCACGAGTTTCACGGTGTGTTTGTCCTAAACTTCAGTTTCGACCACGAAGTTCCTCTCTGCGTCGGGATTTCCGCAGCAGCTATGGTGGCTCTTGCAGGTTGGAGATAATAAAGAAGGGTCGAGAACGAGAGGTTTTCTGGGTGGGTTTTAGAGAGGAAACACAACGGTAGAAGAAGGAAGAGTAAACTTGTTGTTGTGCTTGTTGGATTTGGGGGGAGCTACTTAAAGAATGCAAAGGAATTGTGATTCAAGCATGGGTTTTGAGCTTTCAACATGAAATGGATGCCTTGAATTTAAACATTGTGTGAAATGTGTAAAAGAAAAGCAATCTAGTGATCCAAGTGCATTGCATACATTCATTCATGAATAAACTAATTGATTGTAATAAGATTTAAACAAGGCTTTCATAAAATGGTTAAGTTTTAAAGATGTTTGAAAAGATTTTTGGAAAAATACATTTCCTGCTAGTTTAATCGATTACATACTTCATTTAATCAATTATTTTGTTCTTAATCTAACTTTGAAAATCTTTCAAGAACATTGTAATCGATTACCTATTGGGATAATCGATTATTTGACCTTTGTTTTCATATAAACTACCTTTTGATTGAATATAATTGATTACCACTTCATTGTAATCGATTACATAGTTATATGTATTTTAAAGTCGTGCTGGGATAATCGATTACCAATGTATTGTAATCGATTACACAGGCTTATTGTGAAAAAGTCATCTTCCTGCTTTAATCGATTACCAAATCTAGTAATCGATTACACTGTGTTTGAAAATTCTAAGTTTGTATTAGATAATCGATTACCACATTTCGTAATCGATTACACAGTGTATCTGGAAGGCTACAGGTTTATACTTTAATCGATTACCAAAGTTCGTAATCGATTACATAGTGCATTTTGATATTTTGAAGTCTCTTGTCTTAATTGATTACAGGACGAAATAATCGATTATTTGGCTCATTGAGAAAATCCTGAAATGCTTATGAACGATTTAATCGATTACATTCTTGATTTAATCAATTACATGTGCAAAATAATCGATTATTTGGCGCGTTTAATCGATTACAGTTAGCTACAAAAAGATGTTATAAATAGGATTGATGCTCAGCTTGATTTCTAACTTTGTGGAAAATTTCCCATAAGTATTTTTCTTAAACAGTCTTGTGAGCATTCTAAAGTGTTTTCTAAGGGTTTAATTGTTTCTTGCTCCATTGTGATTTGATCATGTGTGTTTGAGTCATTCTTGGAGCTTGAAACCATTTCAAGATTAAGGAAAGTTATGCTAATTGATTTGTAATCATTCAACCTGATCTGGTAACTTCATTTTTCATTGCATACATTGGATCATCAGGTTGTTTCTCTCCTTAATCTGATTGTAATTTTCGTTTTGGATTTTCTTCGTAATTTGGCAATTGTAATTGGGTTCTTGCTTAAAACTAGAGAAGGGGTTCTCTAGGTGAAAGAACTGAGTAGTGTTCTCAGGTTTTTGTCTCTTAGAATCGAATAGGGTTTTAGATTTCTGTACTTTATATAGGGTTGATAAAGGGAGACATTGTAATTGATTGTAAGAACTGAAAATTATAATAGTGAAACTCTAACCTAGTGTTGGTTGGAAGAAAACTGGATGTAGCTTCTAGTGTTGAAGCGAACTGTTGTGCCACGGCAAGTGCACCGTTCGTTTCAAGTAATAAAGTGAGTAAGTAAAGTATCGTCTCCACAAGGATTGGTATGAATTTCACAGTAATTCTAGGTCTAAGCAATTGGAAGTAAAAAGAAAGTAATTGTAAAAGAATGTTTGTTGTGTTGAATATTGAAAATAAAAACAGAAATTAAAGAACTTAAGTTGCAGTAAATTGAGTTGGGTTGTTACCAATGGGAGGAATAATTGTGGTCAGGACTCAATCCCCTTTGATCCCTACCTCTTTCACTTAACTGATTATCAAGTTTGATTGTTTCTGATTGCTCAGAGAATAAATCTTTTCTAATTTAGTTAACCCCTCATCCCTTAGTGAATTAACCCTTTAGCCTGAATCGAAAACCTAATCCCTTAGTGAATTCTATCAAGTTAAGCATTTAAAAGAATATATTGTAAGGTTCTGCAGTCACGCATCCCTATCCCTAGGCAATGAACAACTGTTATCCTACTTAGATCAGAAATTAGAATCCCAACATCCCTATTGCGAATCCTAACCCTTAGCACTTAAATAGAATGACCAATTCCAAATAAGAATAACACAATAAAGAACAGAGTAGAATAAAACAATCATCACAAACTCATTCAATACCAGTTAAGTTACAGAGGAGTTCACATCGGTTCTTGGCCTAACCACAATATAGCGTTTAGCCTGACATAGGCATCAAGAACACAAAAGTTGTTGAATAAAACATTATTCTGCAGTAACCTAGCTTTGATTCTTGACTTCCAATGGTTTCCAAGCCCTTGAATGGTGTCTAATGGTGTAGAGAGTTCTCTTCTTCAGTCCAGAAGCCTTTCTTTTATAGATTGGTTTAATTAGAGTAACAAAGCCCCTGTTTTCGTGCAATTTCGAACCATATCTTTTTAAATAAGGCAACAGCGTCTCCGCCGCGCTGATGGCGCGAGACCCGCGCTGATCGCGCGGCTAGTTCGAATTCATGGCGTTGATAGCGCGGGAGTCCGTGCTGATCGCGCGGCTAGCACAAATCAAAACTGTCTCCAGGTCCTGTGGCGCGAGTCGCGCGAGAATTGGCACGGTCCGCGCGAGGCATTCGAATTTATGGCGCGAATAGCATGGAATTCCACGTTGGTAACGTGGATACTTCAAGTTGAAAGGTTCTTGAGCAGTTGGCGCGGGTCGCGTGGGTCCAGGCGCGGTTCGCGCGGGACCTTTAGATTGGTTTTCTTCTTTCTTTGCTTGATCCTCCTTTTTTTGAACCTGAAATCATAACTTTTGTAATAAAATGAGATATAATTAAATATAAATAACAAACTAACTTATTCTAACCTAATTCCTAATGATTTAATTGAAATATAACCTAAAACTAGCCTAAAACTAAGATGTGTTAGCAGCACATCAAACAATTCTCAGATTTAATAGTTGCTATCCTCAGCAACAGACAGAACCTCAAGATAAAAGCAAGGGTCAATAATCAAACTGAACCACAATTTACAATCCTAGAATTTATCATGCTGAGTATAATCAATTCATATCAAAGCTTTCCATGGTACTTTCAATTCTATCAAATTGTGATAGTTAACTTGAGTGTTCCTCACAGACTGTGCTTGTTCACTCATCACTCAAGTGTATCAGGCTGTAGTAATCTCTCACTCAACATAGTCATAGTACTACCATAAGCTTGAAGATATTCTCAACAGATGCAAGCACAACTTGATCAAAAGGTCTTTCAGGCTTGTAACTTGGCTGGGCTAAAGGTAGGAAAATCTTTGGAATAGTAGCTAATGAGGCTAGATCCAGTTCCTAAGTCCCAATCCTGTGGTTATCCATATTCCTTGTTCATCCTTTCAAAACCTGACAACTTTATTCAACAATTTATTCTTTATAAAGCAAAACAAATAACCTTCTTTTTCAGATTTCCAACTGATATTCTTAGGCTTATTATTTTCCAACTGGCCTTATTTGTTTGCTCTCTTAACTTCCATACCAATTGGAATCAACTTGTTTTCCTCCATGCCTTGATGGACAATTCCCTGTTTTCTGCTGTCATGGACTTGTATTCTACTTTTTCTAGCCTCAGGGACGTTGATCAATGTAGATGGCTCTGATTTAGGCAACAGAAATGAAAGGCTCAGGCTCAAAAAAAGGTACAAATGGAAAAGAATTGTGGGTGAGTCAATTTGGCCCTGGTTTTCAGAAGAAGAAACTGCCTTAATCATGTCAATTCACACCTGCATCCAGAGAAACAATTTTGTTATAGAGTACTGTGAAAATGGAGTCTCTCAGAAAGAAAATTTACCACTGTTTTGGCTCAAACCTCACAGGTGTTAGACTCAAGTCAATCTATGCTGACTTCATTTCAAGCATCATTTCAACTTCCACATGCATATCACATACCAACAATCACAATTCCATTCATGTATCATGCAGTTCATGCTATATTTCATTTCCCACAAGCTTTCATCAGAGAAATCCTATCCATTACTGTGTCCATTCACTTTTTATTCTGAAAAATCTGATGTGCTTCTAACCTTTATTGAAATAATTAACTAAAAATTTAACTAATGACTAAAATTTTTCTGTTGGACATCCTTTGTTTCTTGAATGTGATTCTTCAAATAATGCATATGCACCCATTCACAGATTTAGAAAATTGTTGTCCCCAGCAATAACTGAAAAAGATTATGTGCTGCTAGATATTTAATGATGTATGCATTATTTGAGAAATCACAACCAGAATGAAACATTAATCCAAACAGAACTTACTTAAAACAATAAAATAACAAAACAACTAACCTCAAAGTGATATAAACACACTGAAAAATAAAAACAAGAACAATAAACAAAATTAAATGGTCCTGGTTTGTCACTTTGCTGCTAGATGCAGCAACACTTTCCTTCTTGTCTTTCTCAATCTCTTCATCCTGAAACTCACAAAAAGTTCCAGATATATACCTGAGGCAGTGGCTGAATTCCCAGATTTATTCCTTTCATTGGTTCAGATTCAGGTAGACTATGCATTAGTGAATAGTATTCAAAAATAACAGCACAATTTCAGTTTTTTTTAACACAACAAGTATGTGTGCAAGCATCTGGGGAAATCAATATTCTCAAAATTTTACAGTGTGCCCATGATTCCCAGATTTTGTTCCTGACATTGGTTCAACACAGCATTGACTAATTCACCTTTCAAATCACAAGTTGTTTCTTGTTCACATATTTCAGTTTTTTGATGCACTTGGGGTCATAAATTGCAGTGTTAACAATCAGTTCTATACAAAACCCCAAAACAGGCCTCAGACACTTGTAATTCCATATCAAATATACAAGCCAAGCTACAAGTATCAAAGATTAATTAGCATTCAGCAAGGCTTACCACTGTGGATTCCCAGATTTAAGCTTAGACATATCACAACATGAGACCATCAGACCAAGTTAACAAGAACCATACAAATCATCTTTCATGAATATTCCTAGCTAGTGATTCCCAGATTTAAGTGAAGACACACCATGGCATACACAACAGATTTTTTTTTTTAGTATTTCATTTCACGCAATTCGCGCCAACCCTGGCGCTAATAGAGTGGAGATGAGTGAAGGCTTGGCGCGGTCTACGCCATGATCCACGCGATCAGCGTGGGACTTGAAAAACAGAAGCCTGGTTTCGAACCATTGGCGCGGTTAGCGCGGACGGCCACGCGAATAGCGTGAATTGGCCGCCTCTTGGTGCGGGTAGCGCCACACTTGGCGCGATTAGCGCCATACTTTTGACAGCCTTTTTGATTTTCTTTTTGTTTATTCACTAAAAAATGCATAAATCTAAAATGACTACAATTTAAACATGCATAATTATAAATCTACTGCTATCAAAATCAAAAAGAACTTAAAGAACCTAAGTATTTACATCAATCATCAAGTTCTCGGAAAAGATTCCAAGAATTGCTCATTTAACGTCTTGAGCTAGACGCTGCCTCTTGTTAATCATCTGTGGACTTAAGTGGAACAGAAACGGTGTCTCTATCCACTTGGTCTCCAAAGTAAAGCTTCAGGCGACATTTGTTAACTTTAAAAGTTCGATCCTTGTCTAAAGAAGAGATTTCTACTATTCCATGAGGACAAATCTTTTGCACCAAGAACGAACCAGACCAACAGAGTTTTAACTTACCTGGAAACTTCAGGCGAAATTTGGAGAGCAATACCTGTTGTCTTGGCTCAATTTCTTTTTGGCGAATTTTATTGTTACGCCACTTCTTGGTCTTCTCTTTATAGGTCCTAGCATTCTCACCTGCAGTTACAGGTGTTTTGCCTGCAGTTTGAGATTCCCACTGTGCAGCATCCAGCTTTTTGACCCAATTCTTCTTAGGTGTTTCCACAGCTTTTTCTAGAATTCCTTTCAGCTTAACTCTTGGTGCTTCAGCTGGAGTATCCTCTTCCTTCTTTTCCAGCTCTTCTAGAACAGCTTCACTGATTTCTGGTGTGGATTTTTGGTCTACAACATTCAATTCTGCAGCAATTTCTGCTTGTGCTAAATTTTCTGCTGTTGTATTTTCTGCTTGTGCTAAATTTTTTGCTGCTGTATTTTCTGCATCTCTTGCTACTGTTTCTAATGCTGTCATACCTGCACAATTCACATTATCCAGAAAATCTAGCCTAGAACAATTATGTTTGTTAGATGGATTTGTCACAATATTAAAAACATTAAAAACAACAGATTCATTATCCATCCTAAGTTCCAACTTTCCCTGTTCTACATCAATTAAGGCCCTAGCAGTTGCTAAAAATGATCTTCCTAACAGCATAGGGATTTCACTTTCACCCTCCATATCTAAGACAATAAAGTCTGCAGGGAAGATGAATTTATCTACCTTTACTAGAACATCCTCATCAATTACCCCAGATGGTTTCCTTATTGAACGGTTTGCTAATTGCAAGGAAACTCTAGTGGGTTTCAATTCAGATATACCTAGGGACTTACATATTGACAATGGCATTAAGTTTATGCTATCCCCTAAGTCACAAAGTGCCCTCCCTACATTGATATTTCCTATGGCAATAGGGATATTGAAGCTTCCTGGGTCTTTCAATTTAGGAGGAAGCTTTCTTTGAATGATGGCACTGCACTCCTCAGTGAGTGCTATGGTCTCACAATCCTGCAGTTTGTGTTTCTTAGACAAAAGCTCTTTCATGAATTTTGCATAGTTAGGCATATTGGCTAATGTCTCAGCAAATGGTATATTAATGTGTAACTTTTTGAACATGTCTAAAAATTTGGCAAACTGCTGTTTCTGGATTTGTTGCTTGGACTGCACTGGATATGGCGGTTTCTCAAAGCGAGAGAAATCCCAATGTTTCTTGGGAGGTGCAGAATTTTTCTCTTTCTTTTCTTTATCTGCAGGTTCTGCCACCTCTGGTTCTGCAGCAACTGTGGTAATCTTCTCCTCATTATCTTTCTTACTTACCTCAGTCTTTTCCTGAGGGGTAGTTACCTTTCCACTCCTGTTGGTGATAGCATTGACATGCTCCCTTGGGTTTGTCATTGTGTCACTAGGGAACTGTCTTGGTGTCCTTTCAGAAATTTGCTTCGCCAATTGACCAATTTGGATTTCAAGATTCCTGATGGAAGCATCTTGATTTCTATGGCGAGCTCTAGTCTCATTGATGAAAGCATTTGTGGCTTGTATGTGCTCAGTTGTTGTTTTTGACAGCTGCATCATGACTTTCTCGAATTCAGAGATACTTGTGGTTGGAATGGGAGGAGGCTGCAGATAGTTGTTAGACTTATAGTGTAGCCCTTCTCCTTGGGAGTTCCTCTGGTAGTTGTTTCCTGGAGCAAAGGTGTGATTCCTCTGATATTGCTGCTGCTGTCTCTGATCATTCCATACTCCATTAACCTGCATAGGGTCAGCTCCAACAAGAATATGACATACATTAGATTCATGCTCACCTTGACAGTACTCATAGCTAATATGTGGCTTGCTGGCTGCAACTTGGGCTGCAGAGACTTGCAGTCTATCTATTTTCTCAATCAACTTAGCCAGCTGTTGGGCCAGAATTTTCTGCTCTGCAAGCATAGCATCATTGCTGGACAGTTGGATTGGTTCTCTCTTTGGCTGAATTGTGATGCTTTCATTTTCATTACGAGCCAGAGAATTAATTAGCTCATAGGTCTGAGCTGCAGTTTTTGACCTTATAGTACCCCCTGCTGCAACATTAACAATCATGCGTGACTCAAGAGTCATACCATTAAAGAAAATACGTACCTGCTTACCCACAGGCATGTCATATTGAGGGCATCTCCTGATTAATTCCTGGAATCTATTCCAGGCAGCGCACAGGGTCTCTCTTCCATTCTGACTGAAGTTGGTAATTTCATTCACCAACCTGTTGTATTTATCCATGAAGAAATACTGAGTGAAAAATCTTGAGACTAAGTCATCCCAAGTAGTGATGCTATTGGATGTTTGTCTGTTCAACCATCTCAGTGCATTTCCCTTAATAGCAAAAGGGAATAAACTCAGTCTTATAGCATCATCTGAAACCCCTTGGTGTCTGATGGTATCACAGATTCTCAGAAATCTGTCAATAAAGTCATGGGGGTCTTCTAAGTCTTCTCCACCAAACTGACTGCGTTCCACCAATGCAATCAACGAAGGATTAATGTTAAAGTGGTTTGCTTGGATTGGTGGTCTGACAATACTGGAGTTTGGTCTTGTGAACATTGGAGCCAGAATATCCTCCATTAGTTCATCCTCTGGTCTTGGTCTGGGCTGATTATGTTGTTCTTCAGCCATCTCTGTTTCAGACTCTAATTTAGAGATTGAATCAAAGTCAATTTTCAGCTGCTCTCCTTCTGATAGTTCTCTCTATTTCAGGATCGAACTGTAACTCCTCAGAATTGACCAAACCTCGCATAAAACTCAGAGAAGCGATTAGTAACAAAAATTCCAATTTCAAAGATTAAAATTATTGTAAAATCAGTTTACCAATCCCCGGCAACAGCACCAAAAACTTGTTGCGCCACGGCAAGTGCACCGTTCGTTTCAAGTAATAAAGTGAGTAAGTAAAGTATCGTCTCCACAGGGATTGGTATGAATTTCACAGTAATTCTAGGTCTAAGCAATTGGAAGTAAAAAGAAAGTAATTGTAAAAGAATGTTTGTTGTGTTGAATATTGAAAATAAAAACAAAAATTAAAGAACTTAAGTTGCAGTAAATTGAGTTGAGTTGTTACCAATGGGAGGAATAATTGTGGTTAGGACTCAATCCCCTTTGATCCCTACCTCTTTCACTTAACTGATTATCAAGTTTGATTGTTTCTGATTGCTCAGAGAATAAATCTTTTCTAATTTAGTTAACCCCTCATCCCTTAGTGAATTAACCCTTTAACCTGAATCGAAAACCTAATCCCTTAGTGAATTCTATCAAGTTAAGCATTTAAAAGAATATATTGTAAGGTTCTGCAGTCACGCATCCCTATCCCTAGGCAATGAACAATTGTTATCCTACTTAGATCAGAAATTAGAATCTCAACATCCCTATTGCGAATCCTAACCCTCAGCACTTAAATAGAATGGCCAATTCCAAATAAGAATAACACAATAAAGAACAGAGTAGAATAAAACAATCATGACAATCTCATTCAATACCAGTTAAGTTACAGAGGAGTTCACATCGGTTCTTGGCCTAACCACAATACAGCGTTTAGCCTGACATAGGCATCAAGAACACAAAAGTTGTTGAATAAAACATTATTCTGCAGTAACCTAGCTTTGATTCTTGACTTCCAATGGTTTCCAAGCCCTTGAATGGTGTCTAATGGTGTAGAGAGTTCTCTTCTTCAGTCCAGAAGCCTTTCTTTTATAGATTGGTTTAATTAGAGTAACAAAGCCCCTGTTTTCGTGCAATTTCGAACCATATCTTTTTAAATAAGGCAACAGCGTCTCCGCCGCGCTGATGGCGCGAGACCCGCGCTGATCGCGCGGCTAGTTCGAATTCATGGCGTTGATAGCGCGGGAGTCCGTGCTGATCGCGCGGCTAGCACAAATCAAAACTGTCTCCAGGCCCTGTGGCGCGAGTTGCGCGAGAATTGGCGCGGTCCGCGCGAGGCATTCGAATAGATGGCGCGAATAGCATGGAATTCCACGCTGGTAGCGTGGATACTTCGAGTTGAAAGGCTGTCTTGAGCAGTTGGCGCGGGTCGCGCGGGTCCAGGCGCCGTTCGCGCGGGACCTTCAAATTGGTTTTCTTCTTTCTTTGCTTGATCCTTCTCTTTTTGACCCTGAAATCATAACTTTGGTAATAAAATGAGATATAATTAAATATAAATAACAAAATAACTTATTCTAACCTGATTCCTAATGATTTAATGGAAATATAACCTAAAACTAGCCTAAAACTAAGATGTGTTAGCAAAACTCACGAACCAATATAAATCTGATTGTGTTTTGCTTCTCTATCCCTTAGCTCATTATATTCATTGTGTTCTTGATTAAATTGCTTGACCAACAAAGTTAGTTTTGATCCATTGAATTCCTTGGGTCTGAGCTACTTGATTGAATAAGGTTTCTTGGTTTTGAAAAGTGATAAAGATCTTAGGAACTCTGATTTTGATTAAAGAAATTTTTAATTTACCAAGGTTTAACCAATTCACCCTCCCCCTTTGGTTAAGTGTGAGATATTCATATTCTTTACAATGCCAACCTGTTGCTTATAAACACGGCTGACACAACACGTCCTCTTAACGTGCACAACCAGCATTCACACGACAACAGAGTTAACTTACGTCCAATACCCATCAAGAACGCATACCAAGACAAAAGCACTCAAACATCAAGTTATAAATAAAATAATTAATCAATCAACATAAGACGTGTAATTTAATTAATATAACACGCATCACGCATCCAGATTAGCAACTTATAATCAGGTCGTTACAACTCTCCCACCTTTTTAGGAATTTCGTCCCTGAAATTACCTTATATAAACAAAGTCGGGTAGGCTTCCCGCATCTGGTTCTCTAGCTCCCATGTAGCATCTTCTCCAGATATGCCTCCCCAGATAACCTTGACCAGGGGAATCTCTTTTCCTCTTAGATGCTTTATCCGTCGATCCTCAATCCTCAAAGGTAGTGTTTCATACGTTAAGTTTTCCTTTACTTGAATATCATCCAACCCGACCACATGAGATGGATCATGAATGTACTTACAAAGTTGAGACACATGGAATACACTATGGAGATTGGAAAGGGACGGGGATAATGCAATTTGGTAGGCTACGGGATCGGCTCTTTTTAAAATTTGGAAGGGACCAACAAATCGCGGTATGAGTTTTCGGGATTTCAATGCTCGGCTGACCCCAATCCATGGGGTGACCTTTAAGAATACATGATCACCGTCCTCAAACTCTAAGTCCTTCCTGCTTCTGTCCTGATAGCTCTTTTGTCTACTCTGGGTCGTTCTCATCCTATCCCGGATCAACCTAGCCTGCTCGATCGTTTGTTGTACCACCTCGGGTCCTAGTACAAAACTCTCGCCGGGTTCCAACCAACATAGGGGTGTCCTACACCTTCTACCATATAGGGCTTCGTAGGGAGCCATGCCAATGGTAGAGTGAAAACTATTGTTGTAGGTAAACTCTATCAAGGGTAGAAAACTATCCCAGCTACCCCCTTGTTCTTGAACACATGCCCTCAAAAGGCCTTCCAGTGACTGAATGGTTCGTTTAGTTTGCCCGTCAGTTTGAGGGTGATAGGTCGAGCTCATCCGAAGCCGAGTTCCTAAGGCCTTGTTCAAACTTTCCCAGAATCTAGATGTGAACCTCGAACGGTCGGACACTATACTAGCGGGCACACCATGCAACCGGATAATCTCGTTAATATACAAGGTGGTCAACTTCTCTAGGGAAAAATGGATGTTGATCGGGATAAAGTGAGCAGACTTAGTCAATCTATCAACAATAACCCAAATAGAATCTAACCCAGCTCGTGTTCTAGGCAAACCTACTACAAAATCCATGGAGATACTATCCCACTTCCACTGGGGTATCTCCAAGGGTTGCAACTTACCCGATGGACTCTGGTGTTCTACCTTGGGTTTCTGACAGACCAAGCACGCATAGACAAACTCACTAATCTCTCTCTTCATGTTCGGCCACCAAAACATAGTCTTGAGGTCTTGGTACATCTTGGTGGCGCCAAGATGGATACTTAGATTACTTCTATGCCCCTCTTCTAGGATCACTTTCCTAAGTCGGGGTATGTTGGGGACACAGACTCTTCCTTGAAGTCTCAAAACTCCATCTACTCCCACCTGGAAACTACTGGCACTCCCTGATGCTATGGCTTCTAGTTGAGTCTTGAGGAAAGAGTCGAACCTCTGCCCTTCCTGGATCTCTTCTAGCAACCCGCTCGTAATCTGCAGGGCTCCTAGTTTCACACTAGTAGGGGTGAGCTCACATGCTAGACTGAGGTCTCTAAACTGCTCCAAAAGATCTAACTCCCTAACCATTAAGGGGGACACATGGAGAGATTTTCTACTTAAAGCATCGACCACCACATTGGCCTTGCCGGGGTGATAACTAAGCTCAAAATCATAATCCTTAAGGAATTCTAGCCATATTCTCTAACGCAGGTTCAATTCTTTCTGGCTAAATAGATACTTAAGGCTTTTATGGTCACTAAACACCTCGAACTTAGAGCCAAAAAGATAATGTCTCCATATCTTAAGGGCAAACACCAAGGCAGCCAACTCCAGATCGTGGGTAGGGTAGTTCCTTTTATGCGTCTTAAGCTGGCTGGAATCATAGGCCACAACCTGGCTAGCCTGCACAACATTCCTCCTAAGCCTGTCATTGTTGCGTCGCAATACACCACAAAGGGCTCTCCTAGGCTAGGCAAAACTAACACGGGTGCAGTTGTTAGCTTTTCCTTAAGAGTTTGGAAGCTACGCTCACACTAGGCATCCCATACGGACACTTGCCCCTTTCTAGTCAACTTGGTCAACAGCAATGCCAACTTGGAGAAACCTTCTATAAATCTCTTGTAATACCCGACCAAGCCCAGAAAACTTCTAATCTCGAACACGGACTTAAGGCTCTTCCACTTAAGGATGGCTTCCACCTTAGAAGGATCTACAGTTATACCACCTTGGCATATCACGTGCCCTAAGAAGCTCACCTTCTCCAACCAGAATTCACACTTAGACAACTTAGCATACAGTTGGCGGTCCCTAAGGGTCAACACAATCCTCAAGTGTTCTTCGTGCTCCTTTCTGGTCTTAGAATACACTAAGATATCATCTATTAAGACTACCACAAAGCTATCAAGGTATGGGTGAAAAATCCTATTCATGTAATCCATGAACACACCAGGAGCATTGGTCACACCGAAGGGCATAACCAAGTACTCGTAATGACCATAGCGGGTTCTGAAAGCGGTCTTTGGGATATCCTCAGACTTTACCTAGATCTGATGGTAACCTGACCTAAGATCTATCTTACTAAACACACCAGCCCCTACCAGCTGATCCATAAGGTCATCTATCCTAGGCAAGGGATACTTATTCTTAATCGTTACCTTATTCAGCTAGCGGTAATCTACACATAATCTCATAGTCACATCTTTCTTCTTGACTAACAACACGGCTCCCCATGGAGATACACTAGGCCGCACAAACTGATTATCCAATAGTTCTTCCAACTGTTTCTTAAGCTTGGCTAACTCTAAGGGAGACATCCTATAGGGGGCTACAGATACAGGTCCAGCTCCGGGTACCAAATCTATAGAAAACTCGACCTCTCTCTCAGGTGGTAACCCAGATACATCCTCAGGGAACACTACTGGGAACTCTCTCACAACAGGGAGGTCGGCTAGAGGGACCCCGGTCTCAACATCCGGGTTCGACAAGATCATGTATACTTGAGCATTCTCATTTAAAGATGACATAACCCAGTTGGCCGAGATGAACATCCCATCCTCTCTCACATTCGGGTTGTCAAACACGACCATTTTATCATGGCAGTTTAACAGAACCTGGTTGGAAGATAACCAGTCCATACCCAAAATAACGTCAATCTGGCTAAGAGGAAAACAAACCAGATCAACCCAGAATTTCCTACCAGAAATTTCTACAAGGCAGTCTAAACATACCTCGGAAGTCAACACAGACCCACTAGTCGAGGTCTCAACCATGAGTTCATTATTTAAAGAAGACACGCGAAGTTTAAGCTGTTCTACACACAACCGGGATAGGAAAGAATGGGTTGCATCGGAATAAAAAATACAAGCAAAGGAACTCTGTTTATGAAACACTCACCTTGGATCAGATCCCGGGAATTTGAGGCTTTAGCACCACTAAGAGTAAAGACTCTTCTCGGGGCCCTCGGTTGTCCGGGTTGGCTCTGCTGGTCTTCACCATTGCGCTCCTTCTTGGGGTGTGGGCACTCCCTCTGGATGTGACCCTTCTCCTTACAGTTAAAATAGACCAGGTTCCTTCGCCCACACTCAGCAGCGAAATGCCCGGGTTTTCCACACTTGAAGCATGTTTTCCGGGTTGGAAAGGCAGCTGGTCCACTACTACTGCCACTCGAAAATCCCGCTGTAGTATCCCTTTGGTGGTTGGGACGATGCTCATTTTGCTTATGAAGGATGGTGTAGGGCTTCCCACGGTTTTGATTGTTGATTTTAAGGGAAGCTGCAAGAAGATTGAAGCAAGGTTGAAGGCTTGATGATGTTTTAGCTTTTTACATGTCCAATCATTTGAAGGCATTTGTAATTTGTCTAAGCGGTTCAAGTAAATTTGCCTTGCGATCTTTCATTAGCATATGCATTCTCATGATCATGCATACATGGTTTTCAATCTCAAAGAAATCAAATGGTTTTATAAGAAATTAAGTTCTCAATGGCTAAGTCTTTTAAAAAGCAAAACTTACTGCTTTAATCGATTGCACAAGCAGTTTAATCGATTAAAGACATTCAAACTATTCTGGAAAAGCCTTGAAGAACAGTTTAATCGATTATAGGCTTCTTGTAATCGATTACACAGTGTTTTATGAAAAACCATGCATGACTGGAATAATCGATTACCTCATTGTGTAATCGATTATCTTAATTCGTTTGTGTTGATGCTGTTATGATTTAATCGATTACAGTACGGTTTAATCAATTATTTTGTTCATGAAACCATTTCCAGAAAGCTGATGAACATATTAATCGATTATTTAGTTTCTTTAATTGATTACATATGGCAATTTAATCAATTACACCAACGGACTAATCGATTATTGTCAGTTAAATTTGTTTTATATAAAGCTTGGTGAGTCTTTTTCTTATAAATAGACATTGAACGAATTACTCTGAAGGAGAGTGACTTACCCAAAAGTTTTTAAGCTTTCAAAAGTGTCCTAAATACTATTTTGCTCTGAGTTTAAACAACATCTTGTGAGATCAAGAATTCTGAGTGTTTTGGGAAGACGTGTTAAAGAAAGGAAGATTTCTCAAGAGTTTTTCTGAGCTTTGAATTTCATTCAACCTGTTGATTGGTAACATTACTCATTCATTCATTCATTTGAAAGATCACAGGTTGTATCTCTTGAATCCTTATTAGAGTTTTGTTTCTGTGTATTAAGAAGTCTTTTGTTGTATATCTTTGATTCTTTGGAGTTGTTGTCTAGAGAAGGGTTCTCTAGAGGGAAGAACAGAGAAGGGTTCTCTGGGTCTTGACCATTTAAAGTCTATAGGGTTTAGATTTCTGCTTCTTTATCTAGTGTTGATAAAGGTGGTCTATGTAAAACTGCTTGTCAAAGATTCATTGATATAGTGATTACTTTAACCTAGTGTGGGTTGGAAGCAACTGGATGTAGCCTCCAAGGTTGAGAGGTGAACTAGTATAAAATTGCATTGTCTCTTGTTTAAAATTTTGTATGTTTCATTACATGTCTTTGTAGGATCAAGTATTATTATCAAAGAAACATTTTATGTCATTGCATTCATAACAAAGGTTGTTCTTGGGTGAAGAAAGATTTCTAAATTTGAAAAAGGTGAACTAGTGATATGATCCTAAGTTTTAATTCTGCAATTTGTTTCAGAAAGTTTTAACTATCCAGTTTGAACAAATTCACCCCGCTCTTGGTTCATTTGCAGTGTATTCATTATATTTTCATTGATGCCCAGTCTTCTTGTCCTTTACAGGGCTCGTGTTTTGGTAGTAGGCCGCTCTGTCTCTGGAATCCTCGTCCCAAACCCGGCACATGTTGACCAGGGTCGGGAACTGACAGATTCCTTGGTAGTTCACGGCTTGCTTTACCTCGGGCCGTAAACCGTTTAAGAACTTTACACACTTCGAGCTTTCACCATCCCGTCCTTGGTAGTGTGGGAAGTACCTCACCAACTTCTTGAACGTAACCGCATACTCGGCTACAGTCCGGTTCCCTTGCTTCATCTTAAGGAACTACATCTCCTTTTTGTTCCTTACGTCCTCCGAGAAGTACTTTTCTAGGAACGCCACCTTAAAGGTTTCCCATGTTCCAACCCAGCCTTCCGTCTCCATGCGCTGACGGGTATTATCCCAACAGTACTCGGCTTCTTCTTCCAAGCTATAAGTACTGAAAGTGACCTTTTGTTCTTCAGGCCACGCCATAACCCAGAAGATCTTCTCAATCTCCCGAATCCAAGCCTGAGTGTCGTCCGGGTTGTAACCCCCATGGAACGAAGGAGGATTGTTGCACTGGAAGCGGTCCAATCCTTGGTATTCCACGGCATCTAGGGCTTCTCCCCTATTCTGATTCCCCAATGCCTGGGCTAAGGCTTGGAGAGCATCAGCTATCGCTCGATCGTTCCTACTGGCCATCACAAACAAACACCAATCATATTATACAGACTCTTTGTGGTTTGTATTCCGGGTTGCTTGCCATAATGTCTCCTTGCAGTGTCCCGGATTATACAGATGGCCAGTCTGATAACCTCCAATAATACATAGAAACTTTATGGTATAGCAGACATGAGAAATACAAATATGTTATGACTGCTAAAAACAACACCCTACACAAAGCTCAAATACAAACAATGTAACCCAGCACAACACAACTACTAACTTCAACAATCAAACACTCAGCAATCAACACAATCATGCACAGAGAAACAAAGCAAGCTCACAACTCACTAGCCAGAAGGTTTGACCTGCTCTAATACCATTAGTGCAACGACCCGCCAAGTCGCTACTGTATTACTAACTCATAACCATGATATAAATTCATTTTAATAAAAAGAACACCCCTCTTGTTACCTATGAAAACGATGATAAATTTTTTCACGAGCATATAACGACCATCATCATAGAAAATAAACGTAGTTAAAGGTACTCATAAGACAATTTCGAATATATGTATGCACATACAAGACATAATTTAATTACAAGTACAAAAGATTATGTCTCAAAATATACATCAAGCGTTTTACAAATAAAAAGAGAAATAGAAGTCAGGGGTGTAATTAGCAAAACAAGCATCAGCAAAGTGCAATTCTTGCCCGGGATCATGTCCATTGACATCCCGACAAAACACGACGGCTCCAAACAACCCGGTCCTCTCCCAAAAGCACCTACTGCTGCCCATCTGCTCACATGAACCCGGTTCGCGATCATCACAGGTACCAAACCACAAGGTACAACAAAGCAAAGGTGAGTTCATCATATTAAATACTAATACATACAACAGTAAGGGACACAACCCGGTCAAGAAGCAACATGGTCATCAACATATCAATGCAAACATTCCAAGCATCCATCAAACACTAACGTACACAGACATCCACAAACATTTCATAAATCAACTTATAATATATAGCATGATGCATGCTCCTGACCCAATTCTCATCATGCAATGTGGTACCATCCCGGAAATAGGCCAAATTCATCATGGTACGAATGATTACTGCAACATGTCAGGGTCACTCTGTTGTGCACAGGACCCACCCCCATGGTGATCAGCCAAAATGGGTGTCATAAGGATCAACCTACAGATGTGGCCCCCCCAGTACTTCTCGTACTATGCAGTCAACCATCCTATTTTCGTCGTGCAAACATCGTATGTTACGTAGGCACCATCAATATATAACCCGGCTAGAAACACAATCCTTCCTTGCAAGGCTAACCCGTCATACACCCCCTATGTAACATACCGCACACACAAGGGCCTAACGATGCACTAATCGTGGTCCTCGCAAGGTTTACCACCACTTAGTCCCGACATCTCATGTCTATACATAGAATATCACCACGGCACCATCAATTTATGACCCAAAACTAGGCTCAACTCAACTTGGCTAGGATAATGCCATACACCCCCGTGGGTATTTATGTATATCCAAAGACATTCCTCTTCTCAAGCCATCACATAGGGTGAGTTCAAATGCTACCAACGTAATCATATGCGTCACTCACAAACATGTATAAACAAGTGAACCCGTGTGAAGTACGAGGTGTCCGGGTTGGCGCTTAGACATACTATCTCAAGGTAAGAATCCGAACAAGGTCGGTCAAGGCTGGTAGAACTCGGACAAGGTCGGTAAGGGTCGGTCAGAGGGGTAAAGTTTTGGACAAGGGAAGACAAGGGTGGCAAAAACGGGCGAGGTCGGAGGAACTCGGTCGAGGTTGGTTGGGTTTGGTAAGGATTTGCCAAAGGCGGTCAAGAGGTCCTTAGGTTCCTTATAAAGTTCTAAGGATGGGTTCTGCACTATGTAATCGATTGCATAAGTGTTGTAATCGATTACAACAGATAACGCTTGTAAGACCCCGGGTTTGTACTTCACCAACCCACACAAGGCTGTAAGGGAACCTAGTAGCATATTTCCTAAGAGCAGACAAGCTCTGCCAAGTAAGGAACCCGACAGTTCTCAAGAAAAAGGGGTTTGGACTTAGCAATTCTAAAGGAAACGCTCACCCATGGTAAGGAACTCGGTCTCTAAGGAAAGGGTAGGATGAGCTTCTAAAGATGACACATGTATGGAACCCAGCCGTTCTAGAAGAAGGAACACAAGCTCAACCAAATAAGGAAACCCGGTGACTCTTTTCCCGAGTGGACACGAGCTCATTCGAGTTAGCAACCCAGTAGCTCTCTCTTTGGTTAGGTAACTTGAGCTCAACAGCTCTAACATATCACCCAGGTAAGAAACCCGGTATACCTTATAGAAAGGGAAGCGAGTCTTAATGACTCTAAGGGAACAACCCCGGGTAGGGGACCCGGTCTACTGACTTCCGCCAATAAGGACCAAGTTACATCTGGCATGCATGCATGCATGCTACGTAACCCGTTTAACTCAGCCTACCCATCCCGATAGCCGACATCAAAACACAAAGGTCGATGTCTAGGTGTAACACGGCCAACCCATCCCGGTACTCATCACCTTCACGAACACTTCCGCAAGGTATCTTAGAAGACTTTCAATATCAAAATGCCAACTTCACACGCATGCACGAGGAGATCTTAAAATCTCTACTCCCCACAAGAACACCATTCATCGACACAACATAACATACAACAGATTTAAGGCATACCACATCCCATTCATAAAAGACGTAGCTTTTCTAGAAAAAACATCACACACACCAGGGACATACAGTTATCATCACGGCTGGACTCCCTGGCCCCCAAACCATGGTACCTAAAGCTGTTAAGAAAACACAATAAACTCCCCTTACTTAACCAGAAGTTCGTTCATGAGTTTCACGGTGTGTTTGTCTTAAGCTTCAGTTCAGACCACGAAGTTCCTCTCAACATTGGGATTTTCTGCAGTAGCTACGGTGGCTCTCGTAGGTTGGAGATAATAAAGAAGAGGTCGAGAACGAGAGGTTTTCTGGGTGGGTTTTAAAGAGAAAATATAGGAAACGCAAAGCTAGAAGAAGGAAGAGTAAACTTGTTGTTGTGCCAGCCTGCTGCTTATAAACACGACTGACATAGCACGTCCTCTTAACGTGCACAGCTAGCAACCACAACACAGCAGCGTTGACTTACGTCTAATACCCATCAAGCACGCATACCAAGACAAAAGCACTCAAACAACAAGTTATAATTAAAACAATTAATCAATCAGCATAACACATTTAATTTAATTAATATAACACACATCAAGCATCCAGATTAGCAACTTATAATCCAAGTCGTTACATAATGAACCATACAAACCCTAGAAGATATGTTGAGAGCTTGTGCAATAGACCAACAAGGTTCTTAGGAGAAATATTTGCCCTTAACAGAGTTTGCCTATAATAATAGTTATCATACAAGCTAGGAATGACTCCATTTGAAGCTCTGTATGGTAGGAAATGTCAATCTCCTTTATGTTTGTATGAATCTGGGGAAACTAGTCTTATGGGTCTAGACCTGGTGACTCAAACCATTGAGCAAATCAAGAAGATTAGAGAGAAATTGGTAATAGCTCAAAATAGACAAAAACATTATGCTAATAAAAGAAGAAAACCTCTAGAATTTCAAGAGGAAGAACATGTTTTTCTTTAAGTTACTCCAATTACAGGAATAGGGCGAGCAATGAAAATCAAAAAGTTGAGTCCTCGTTTTATTGGTCCTTTCCAAATTTTGAAAAGAATAGGTACAGTAGCCTATCAAATAGCTTTACCACCAAATGTCTCCAACCTTCACAATGTTTTTCATGTCTCTCAACTTCGTAAATATATTTCTGACCCGAGTCATGTTCTAGAATCTGAATTAATATAGTTAAAAGATAATTTAACTATGAGCTTACCCCCAACAAGAATTTTGGATAGCGAAACAAAGCAACTAAGAAATAAGTCTGTATCATTAGTGAAAGTAGCATTGGGACAAGAACATTTGGAAGAATATACCTGGGAGTTAGAATCAGAGATGAGAAAGAAATATCCTGAATTGTTTACAGGTGTTTATAAATTTTGAGGACAAAATTTTCTTTTTAGAGGAGGTGAAATGTAACATCCTCAAAAATTATATTTTTAGATTATATTATAATTAAATTATGGAAATATGATACTAGTTGGCTACAAAAATATAACAACTTATTTGCACATAAATACCCTAAAAGAATTCATGAATAAGAGTAAATAAATAGAAAAACTGGTAAACCAAAGTCAAAGCAAAGTCAATAAAGTGATTAAGATAAAATTTTCAACGTGTAAGCCTAGGGACTTAAGAGTGAAGAAAAATCTTCAACCCAGTTCCACGTACCCTGAAACCATAAATGAAGTAATATTTGTCACGATTAACTTAGGATAAATATCTTCAAGGATAGTTACCTTGTAACCAAACTAAATCCTAACTCGGTTATAACTCAATTAAATCACTTAAAACCTAACTAAATAAACTAGTATAAATAGCCTTGCATTCAGAAATCTCTGCACGAAATTCTTAGCTTTCACTCTTTACATTAAGTTCTTTATTTTCTACCACCTTTACCCGTCTTATATACTTCACGTAAAATCTTTTTACCTTAAAGTTACTCCTGAATCCACTCTCTACTTAGTTCATCATATTTACTTGAGGTAGGCTAGGCTTTAATCTCTAATTAAGTATTTATATGCTTAACTGACCAGACTTATAGTTTTTTTTGAAAAAAACATAAAGCTGGAGACTTATGTTTTGAAGGATATTTTATGATGAGAATAAAGTGATTTTAACTCGGGATAGGTGAGTATTTATAAGTTGAATTATTTGTATTATGGGAAATTACATTTGATAATTTTTAGAAGTAAGATGGTAAGTGACGATTTCTCTATAGCGAAACCCGGACAATCCGGTTAAAATTACCCAGGTTACACCCTTCCCGGCTTCCACATAACCCGGCCATCCCGGATATAATTACTTATGACACCCCTATTCAGGATATAAACAATCCTGTTAACCCGGACATAGCTTTATAAGTTGTAACCATTTCGAGTACACATAACCTGGCCATCCAAGTTATAATTACTTATGACATCCTCATTCAGGATGTATAGAATCTGGTTAACCCGGACATAGCTTTATAAGTTGTAACCATTTTGAGTACACTTAACCCGACCATCCCCGTTATAATTACTTATGACACCCCCATTCAGGATGTATACAATCCTATTAACCCGGACATAGCTTTATAAGTTGTAACCATCTCGAGTACACATACCCGGTCATCCCGACTATTACTAATAGCATTCCATCCCGGCACACACACACACACACACACACACACACACACACACACATATATATATATACCCCGACCAGTCCGGACATGGCTATATAAGTCAACCATCCATAGTGTATATATCCCGGCCATCCCAGATTACTCTATCCAAGCTTCTAAGTTAGACCTCATCCCGGCTACCTATGACATACCCATCCCGGATACAATTACTTGTGTACACCCATCTGTGGTAAACTTACCCCGACCATCTTGGATATATATATATATATATATATATATATATTACTCATCCAGTTTATATACATCCCGCCAACCCGGACATAACCATCCTTTCTATATCCATCCAGGTTATACTCACCCCGGCCAACCCGGACACAACAAATAAACTATGATAAGCCCTCAAGATGAATACATCCCAGCCAACCCGGACACAACTATATAAGTTATAACCATCCAAAGTGTATACACCCTGGACATTCCGGATACACTACCCACTTGGTAACTATCCCAGATGCAACTACTTATGATACACCCATTCCAGATAAACTCAACCCGGCTACCCCGAATCCCCTTACCCTTATTATAAGCATCTAAGTCAAACCTCATCCCGATCATCCCGGATATACATATCCAACCTATCCAAGGAAGAACTCATCCCGGCCATCCCGAATCATCCCAGTTATTTGATCTCACTTCATCCTTATAGATATCCAGCCTTATGTAATCGATTACAGAGGCGGAATAATCGATTAAAACAGTCAACACAAGTTTATTACAACATATAGCCATACTGTTGATACAGATGATATGATGGAAATATTTTCCAGGAGAATATACGTTTACTCAGTTATGGATTATTGACATGATGATATAAGATTGATTCATGTTTCCAAGTTCGGCAAGAGAATTTTGAAACATGGACCTATGATACTACATCTAGAATGGGATGTAAAGTCTAGGTGCAAATACATGGAATTTCATGCATGATTAGTCTAAGACGGTTGCAACATTCCTACATACAGTACGATATGTAGAGGTCATGTGCACCTTGGAAATATTCATTTCATGCATTCATATAGTTGCATAATTATTTTATGGATTCATTTGAGTATATTGATGATATACTAACGTACTAACATGTTTGATGGTTTAGATTCGGCCTACTGAGAAATTTATTTCTCACTAGATTTGTCTCATGTTTTCTATATATAGATGGCCTTGGTGATAATCTTTCTTGATGGATCTAGACTGAAGGTGGAGCAGAGATGAAGCTATCATGAGATTTTTCCTAGTACTCTTTATGTTTTAGAATATTAGTGAATATGGTGGACTTCGTGCTTGTATAGCAAGAAAGAATGTAACAAGGACTGTGGTTAAGTATAAATGATATATCAATTTAAAAACTTCTATCATATATACGTTCTAGAATTTATATTAGTATCCGTTCAGCAAAAATAAGAAAAAAAGTTATCTAACAATTCTAAAGAATTTAACCTTAATAAAAATATAATATATAGAATAATTTTAGGTTGTTACATCAATGGCTTGGTCTAATGCTCTTTGTGGCTGTTCCTTTTCCTAGAACAAGAGCATGGACCAGAGCCTTTATAGCATCAATTCTTGATATGCCATTTTGAGCTTCTGTGTCTGCTAATTTCTTTGGTGTTGTATTTGTTGGGTTGCTAGTATATTTGTTAGTGAACCTTGGTCTGAAGTATGCCATCATTACTGGTGTCATCCTTTTCTTTGTTTCCACATTCACGTGGAGTGTCCTTAGAAATCTTAAAAAAGGTTTAAGCACGTCAAATTGACGTGAAATGTCTGATTTTCCTTTACCAACATGAAGACAATTGTTAGTTTTGTTGTTCATTCTCTTGGTTTTCATTTTCTTATATTTTCATAATTGAGCATCCTAGTACAATGATATGTAAAGTGAAAAGGCTTACGTCTTGTATATAACTTTTCTGATGAAAAGTTTTGTCTTGATAATCACCATCATGGTTAACAGTTTAGGGAGATTTTGGAGATAATACATGTAAATGTTGATTTCTTTTAACAATTATGGTTGTATTATAAGGAAATTGATTTGAGTATTATTTCCGCTCATTGCTCAGAATCTCCCTCTCTAAAGAAAAATATCCATGATCCATGTATAATATTTTATTTATCAGTAGATCCATGTCTAATATGTTGATGTTGAAACTTTATTGTCAGCTCCTAATATCTAAACTACATGTGAATCATGAATTTTAGACTTAGAACAAGGTTAAAGAAACTTTTCTTTCTCATAATATAGAATCTATGATTTAGAACAAAAGTTTGGTCAAATTTATGATAAATCTAAATTATTATTATCATTGACTTTAGTCAAAGTCCCATGTGGTGCTGCTATTGCTCTATATTTGGCAAAAGCCATGGACATTTTGAGATGAATTCTATGAATGAGGTTTCTGCCCATTCTTAGTCTACCCTGTTAGGTTCAATCTAACAAAACCCAACCCGGTATGACTTCACATATCCAAGTCCTTCACTAGGTCAAGGAGTAATATGAGGGCTGCTAAAACACATACAACCTCTCTTTCAGTCTCTAGGAAGGTTTTTATATCTTTAATAACACAGAAAATCAGGAATGGACAGAAGAAGAATGGGATAATTTACATGCCTGAGCAATTATACTATCCTAGCTTTTCTTGGGTAACTTGGGCATGTCCTCATACCTGGGACTGCATTTAAATTTACACTATATTTCTTGTTTTGTATTTAACTTACATTACTTTGATTCAGTAAGGCCTGGTCTTTTCAAAAGTTATTTTTGAATCTTTACATGTTAATCTAGAGTTGTATAATATATATCAACCATGCATGACAACATGAAAAGAATTGGATATTGTTTACACATCACTCAACAATCCCAATCCCAATCCCAATCAAACAAAAAGAGTTGGACATTCACTGTCAAAACATGGTCGCGTGATCCATCTTTTCTATTTCTCCCCCCTTTCTACATAGTTTCAAGATTCAGAACAAAATGTTGTTTCCCAAATGAATGCAGTAAAATATTTTATCATTAGATGCTTATGCCCAAGAATTCGGAGACTTGAATACCAAGATAGAATCAAATCAAATATAGTCTGTTAATATGATCGTTCTCATTAGACATAACATAATACAGTGCCTAAAGTAAAGTCAAGCAGACTCAAGCCTAATTGCTTATGCTTCAAAATTCAAATTATATACTTGTTGGCTCATGCTGCTATATAGTAACCTAGCTAAATCTCTACCTCATTATTACTCTGCTCATGAAGACTCTAATCTGATGCAATTTCCCCTTATAACATATAATAGTACAAGCAAAAGAAACAAGCTGAATACTATAGTATAGAACATACAGGGTGCTAAACTTAACCCCCACAAAGAGCCATCACTGATTTAATTGGATTTGGACTATACCATGCTTTAAGGAGTTGAATAGAGTGTTACTGAATTCTGTTTTTGACTTTTTCTTTTCTTTTCTTTTTTTGTGAACTTCTATTTTTCTGTTTATATATGAAAGGGAAGACCGATAGAGGTCTTATAATTCGTAACTCTTTTTATTGATGCTAAGGTCATATAGTTCGTACACATTTAAATAATATAGCAATTTATATGCCAAATATATATGACAATTCTTATTTTTTTTTTTATTTTATAGGAGGATCCTAAAGTAGAAAAGTTTAGAGAGCAAGGCCTCAAATTCTTACCTGAGATGAAATTTCTCTTTAAGGGTACTATTGCTACTAGTTTTGTAGCATATGCAACATCTGAAGATTCAAGACAAATGAAGGATTCAACACAAGAACAGAAAAGACAAATGAAGGATTCAACACAAGAACAGAAAAGACAAATGATAACATTGATGATAACACTAAAATTGAAGTGAATGAGCCTGAGATAGACATGAGAACTCAAACAACGTCTTCGACAAAGGAAAGTGGACAGAGGAAGAAAAGAAGAGAGTGTGACAAAAGAATTGGGGTTGTTGCCAAACTTTCCTCACAATTAGATCGTGTTATTCAAACATTTGAATCTAGTGTATCTACTCAAGACCCAACTATCATTACTGCATGTGTAGCAAAGTTGAAAGATCTATCAGGACTTGAGCGTGAGAGTGAACTATTTTACAAAGCCATTAGACTGATGAAAAAAAGGGCAAATAGGATTACCTTTGTTGCTTTCGAAGATCCTGAACTACAACTTGGATGGATCAAGTTTGACAATTGAGCACAAGTTCCTTAATTTCTCCTCTATCTGATATTATTGACACTTATTAGTTTTTCTTGGTTATGAACCTCGATTATGTCATGGATCTTTGTTTTTAATTTTGGTTGTGCTATGGATCTTGGTTATGGTTTGGCTCTTGATTTTTTTTTCAATTGTGTTATGACTTTTTTTTCCTTCTGCAGGATGTCTTCATCATTATCATCAAATGACTCTTCATCTGATGATGATGATCACATTACGAAGAACAAAGTGTTGATGCTTGCTTTAGCTAATGCTATCAATTACTTCATGAATTATGTTGTGAAAAATCCATGTAGAGATTCAAGCATGACAGACCATCATTGGATATCTAAAATTCTAAATAGTCATCCAATACGTTGTTATCAAATGTTTAGAATGAAGAAACTTGTCTTTCTTGAATTATGTGATATCTTGGAAACCAAGTACAACTTGAAGAAAACTCAAAATGTCGGAATTTATGAGCAAGTTGGCTTGTTTTTGTACATGTTGAGTCAACCAGATTCTGTTTGTAATTATAAGGAAAGATTTCAACATTCAGGTGAAACAATATCTAGACATTTCCATGGTGTTTTAGAAGTTGTGTGTTTGTTTGCAAAGGACATAATGAAGCCTATTGATCCATCATTTAGAGATACTCTTAATGAGATTTTGAAATATGCCTGATATCGTGCTTATTTTAGGGATTGCATTGGTGCAATAGATGGTACTCATATACGAGTTTGTGTTCCCTCTCATCTACAAGGAGTCTATATTGATAGGAAAGGCTACACTACCACTAATGTCATGGTTGTTTGTGACGTTAGCATGTGTTTCACATTTGTTTGGGCAGGTCGGAAAGGTTTTGCACATGATACTAAGATTTTTATGGAGACTTTAAGTAAGCATGCATTGCATTTTCCATATCCTCCTCAAGGTACTTAACATTTATAAATTATATATATATATATATCATTATAAGTTTGTGTTCTAACATGCACTATTGTTTTATTCTTTAGGTAAATATTATCTTGTTGATTCTGGTTTCCCTACTTTTATGGGTTTTCTAGGACCATACAAGAAAACTAGGTACCAATTTAGAATTCGGCCTAGAATTAGGGAGAGTTGAAGTTTTTAATTGTTATCATTCTAGTCTTCAAAGTACAATTGAACATGCATTTGGTTTGTGTAAAGCGAGATGGAAGATATTGGATAATATGCCACACAAAACCAAATCATTGTTGCTTGCACGGCTGTACATAACTTCATTTAAAGAAATGACAAGAGTGATGGAGAATTTGATTCACTAGATGAAGACAATGAATATACAAATAATGATGAGGAAAATGAAGTTGATCCTAGTACTAACACATGGGAAGAACCTGATGTTAAAAGTACTTTACAAATGGAACTATATAAAGAATCTCTAAAAAATATATTTCTAACATATATTTAATTTCTTTGTTTTTTAAGAATACAAGGTTATATGTTTATGGTATGAGTACATTTAAACAATTTTATATTGGATGACATTATTAATGATATTATTTCGAGGTTAATGACATTTTATATTTTGTTATAAATTATAATTACATAAATAATAATTAAATTATATAAATTAGAATGTAAGTGATTGCATTACTAAAACAATAATATATTAATTATATTTGAAATATGAAAATTAATTATGCTAAGATGTATAATTATATTTTTATGAGATATATTTTTTATAAAATTAATTATTTTTTATCAAAATTTATTGAATAAGTTCTTTTTCTGTATTGCATCCAAACAAGCCCATAACTATTGTGATGTCATGAAATCCCATTAACTACCACCAAGGTATTTTTTTTCTTTTCTGAATACCACTAAGGTACATGCAACTGTACCGGAAAAATGGTCTGTATTTTCATATTGTTTTCTCTCTCTTTTTTTCTTGTTATTAGTTTAAAAAATAAAATGGAAAAATATTGATGGTGAAGATAAAGAAAAGTATTTACTAATTAGTATTTTTAGGACATTAAAAACATTGGTTAACATACTTTTTTTTCTCTCACATTCACATTAGTTACTTATGGGCTTATCGTTTTCATTTCATTAAATTAGAGAATATTTATTGGAAATAAAAAAACTCTCGATAATCTATCTTTCCAAAACTTTAAACTCAACGTGTCTCTTAATTAAACGGTATGTCTTTCTTTGTGCATGTCATTAGTAAAATACCCTCTCAATTATTACGAGCACGTAGCACCACTAGCAAGACACAAGTAATATTCAAAATTGTGCAGTACATTTGACTAAATAATTTAATCAAATGCTTATCTAATGAGTATTTATCTTCTGATTGTTTTTGTATAAGTTGTTTATATGATAAAAAAGAAATAAAACTAAATCCTATTCATTTAAGTCAGTTGTTATCGGTCATAAGTTATTTTAAAGAAATTATTGAAAGCAGCTGAAAACAACTTATAAATATATAATAAGTTATTTTCTTCTTAAATCTTAAGTTTTCCCAAATACTCGTATCAAAAGATTAATTCAAATAAATTGTTAAATTCTCCCACACACATGGTTCCAAAAAGTGCAAGCTTAAAGAGAAGATGATTCCTTCAAACACATACACAGGTGAATAATTAACGATTAACATTAACATTTGCCGTTAAAAAAAAAATACGCAAGTGAGATTTGTTCAAGATTACATTACCTCAATTTGCTGCATTCATGAAAATTTTCATTATTCAGAGTGGGATGTTGTTGAATTATATAATTTAAATTTTAAATTTTTATTAGAATTTGTTAGGTTATTATAATTTATTATTATTATTTTTAAATAGAAATTAAGATTAGATCAGTTTGTTATTATTCTATATTATTATGAGGTTGTTGAAATGCTATTATATATATAAGAATTTCATGTTGAGAAAAAATTATATGAAAGAGAATGGAGGAATGAATGAAATAAATGAGGAATTATTATTCCAATTTATTCGTATCTGATTTTTAACTTGATATCCATATCACAATTCAAGAGGTGTTGATTCCATTTGTGTCTTCATACCCCGACATTCATGAAAGATTTCATTTACTAGGAAAGCATTTGTTTGTCCCCTGTTGTGAGTTGTAACTATGTCCTGTGCTTAATTAATATTATTAATTACTTTATTAACGTTATTAATTACTAATTAGAATATTCTAGCCTCTTTGTTAAATTCTCTTGTATTTGATTCTTACATATAAAAAAATCAAAAACTTTGATACAGAAATGTGGGGACCAATAGCAGCATGTGGTAACCAAATATAAGCAGCTAGCTTATGGAAGCAATGATTTATAAGCAGTGTAGCTTATGGAAGCAATAATTTTTTATCAGGTTTTTGGAGCCCATTTGGTAAGATATTAATGTTGATATGCATATATGATGTATAAAGAAGTGAGATAATATGAAATTTTCATAATTTTATTAATGAAAAGGATAATTTCATATATAAAATTAAATAAATAATGTATTATTAACGAAGACAATTATTAATTAGATTATACTAACTTTTCAGTTGAACTCTAGATTAATCATAATTTCTTCTCCTTATGAAACAAAATATATATATATATATATAAAGAGAAAGATAGGAAGATTTAAATTATATTGATGTAATTTTTATAATTATTACATTATTTTTATAATTCGATATAAAATATAAATTTTATTGATCCAACAGTTGAATTTTATTTATATATTATCAAAATTGTATGTGTTAAATTTTATCAAAAGTTAATCAACAACAAAATAATCAAATAATTCATATTTTAGTATATTTTGAAATATTTATATTACATTATTTTATTCTACATGAATTAGGTAACAAATGATTTTGAAATAATATGAAATTTTGCATATATAATCTATGTGAACTTTCAATCCAACAATGAATTTTAAAAAAATATTTTTCTATTAAAAATTATAAAATATATAATAATTATCAAAATTATATCAATATAATTTGATCAACTCTTCATATTAGGAATCAATATACTTACTCTAAGAATAACTAATTTAGCAGTTAAATATAAAAAAAAATGAATGATGAGAATAAAAATAATTTTAAAAAATTACTCTTAATGTAATATATTCCTCCTCTTTTATATATATATATATATATATATATATATATATATATATTATATATATATTATATATATATATATAGCTTTTGTTGGTTATAACAAAAGCTGAGGACCTTTTCTTGCTGCCATTAACGAGTTGAAGCTCCCGTTCAGTGCATTGTGAGTGGGAGGTGTTGGTTGTGGTCATTTTAGCTGGTGGTGGTTGCCTTTGACGTTGTTGGGTTGGTCGGAGTGACAGACGGTGGTGGAGCAACTGTCGGTGAAGGTAAGTTGTGTTTTTTGGCATGTACGGATTCGATAATCCGTATAGGATTTACGGATTAGTAAATCTGCACGTATTTTCAGCTTTTTGTGATCCGTATGGATCATACGGATTGCCTGATCCGTAATTTACAAAAAAATGGAATTTAATTATTAAAATTTGATTTTAATTATTAAAAATTGTGTTCTTAATGATTATTATCTGTTTGTGTTGTGATTTATGTAAGTTTGTTGTCATTTATGAAGATGAACAACGATGAGTGGATGTATGATGCTATAATGTCTGAAGAAATTGATATGAATGAAGATATCGGAGATGAACCGAGTGCATTTGAAAAAGCTGATGGTTCAATCGATTGTTCTGCAACGTTCAATACTTGTGAGGTATGTATATTATTTATAAATTCGTTACTGTTTATTAATAAGTGATTTATGGAACTTAATCCTGATTATTATTGATTTGTGTAGGTGTTCGGTTCTCGTGAGGAAGTATTAAAATGGGCTAGAAGTGTTGCATATCAGAATGATTTTGTGGTCGTGATAATGAGGTAGGACATGCATACTGGAAAGAAGGGAAGAACTTCATTTGTTTTAATTGGTTGTGAGAGAAGTGGAAAGTATATAGCGTTCAATAAAAGCATGGTGCCCACAGTGACTAGCACGAGAAAATGCAATTGTCTGTTTAGATTGCGAGCGAAACCAGTACCGGAAGGTGAAGGGTGGATGGTGAAATTTGTGACACTCATAATCATGGTTTGGCAAACTCATTATGTGGACACCCATATGCTGGTCGACTTACAGAGGAAGAGAAGGTTGTAGTGCATGATATGACACGATCGATGGTGAAGCCTCAGAATATTCTCCTTACTTTGAAAGAGCATAATCCGAATAATTGTACATCCTTGAAGCAAGTAATGAATGCACGATATACATATCGTACGCGTATCAAAGAAGGTAATATTGAATTGCAACGGCTGATGAAGCTTCTAGAACGAGACATGTACATTCATTGGCATAGAGTGAAGGATGAAAATGTCATTCGTGACCTGTTTTGGACCCATCCAGATGCAGTGAAGTTGACAAATGCATATAATGTTGTTTTCCTGGTAGACAACACATACAAAACAAACAGGTACAGACTTCCGTTACTGGACATTGTTGGTGTCACTCCTACTGGGATGACGTTCTCAGCTGCGTTTGCTTTATTAGAAGCTGAACGTGTAGACAATGTTGTTTGGGCCCTAGAACGTTTTAGAGGCATGTTTATTAAAACTGAATTTTTCCCAAAAGTCATTGTCACTGATAGAGATTTAGCATTGATGAGTGCAATTACAACTGTGTTCCCTATGTCTACCAATTTACTTTGTCGGTTCCACAT
>PYAF01004575.1:413683-443469 GCA_007407185.1 Glycine tomentella | reverse complement strand
TATTTACAATTTAAAAAAATAAAAATTTTCAATTTTTTCAAATTCCAAAATAAAATTGAAATTTTTTATTAAATAAAATATTATATTAAAAATTAGTTATATAAAAAATCCAAAAAAATATTTAACAAAACCATATAAAAATTTAGAAATTATATTAAATAAAGCAATATGTTAAAAATTAGATATAGCAAAAATTCAGAATGTATTAAATAAAATCATATAAAATTAAAAAAATATACTAAATAAAAAAATATTAAAAAAAAGTAAAAAAGATCATATCTATGATTAAGATCAGTCTAAAAATACTTTAAAATTAGATAAAAAATAACAATAAATAATATTAAATGATATTTTACGTCAAAAATTAAAACAGGTCAATTTTGGTTTTTATTTCAATCGCAGACGGGATACTGTGGTCGTAAACATAAAAAAAAAAAAGACACAAAATTCTGTCGAAAAATAGTTAGCAACGGAATTAGCGACTAAATTAGAGACGGATTTAGTCACGTCCAATTTGAGTGTATCTCCCTGCTCCATATTTGTAATATGTTTCAAAACAATACCAAATAAGTAATTTTTTTATTAAAAAAGTATTATTTGAGTTCTTTTACCCACTAAATGGAGATACTTTTTATGTTTTTTGTTTTCGAACGAAAAAGAAAAGGTTAAAAAAAAGATAGTTTGCGATTGATTTAAAAGAAATTATAGTGAAGTCCTCTTAATATTCTTATGCTTAATCAGTTAATTGTGTAATGATTGAAATGGCGTCCACTTTTGAAATTCTACAAAACACGAGGAATAAAAGAATCCTTACTTGCTTTCCTTTGTCTCACTGCCTTGTCTTTTATATATAATTCTTTCTAGCTATCATTTTTTAATACTTCAATAGAAATTAAAGGAGAATGAGCACAAAAAAATCTAGAATGGACGGCAGAATGGCTATTGGGCGTATGTGAGGATTGGGCTTTGAAAAAAACAACGCGACCATATAATTTAATAATTTTTTGTGTGTAATTATACAACTAACAAGTTTTTATTTACATTGTACATATATTTTAAAATTTCAGTGAATATTTTAAATCTATTTATAAAAACAAAAAATATCATTACGACCAAAAGTATGATTATTATTGAACAATTGTGGAATCATGTATTTTAACAAAAGAAAAAATGTAATACAAGATTTGATGATTGTCGATAATAAGAATTCCATTTTATTAAATAATTAATTAAAGAAGTAAAAGTTTTAAAGGAGAAGAAAAATGATTCAAATCAAAGCACTTTATTTTCATGCTTTTTAATTTAATGATATGTCAAATTTTAAATTCATATATAAATTAAAATTAAAGTTGATTAAATGTAAATGATAATAGTAAAGATAAATAAAAAAGAAACTGGAGAAACTTAATGTAGGCGCCACAACACGACATGACTTATCTATATCAAGAACGTCTCTTGGTTCTAGATTGATTAGTTGATTACAACTTTTTGTTTTTAGCAAGTCATTCTGATTACAAGTTTTTTTACTGTAACATTATTCTGTGTATTATATAACTAATTTCAGGTTTATGTGAAATATAAAAATATAAATTTAAATTATTTAAATTATGAATAAGATATATGTGACTAATTAAAATAGAATTTTAAGTGATAATTTTAATAGATATTTAAATTTATAAAAAAATATATGCACAATTATTTCAAAGAAATTCTCAAAGTTTAAAATAAGTATTTGTTAAGTTTAGAGCATGGTATTGAGATTGTATTTCAAAATTATGGTTTCAATTCCTATTCTATTGGAACTATAATTCTTAAGTTTTGACCGTGAAAAGAATCAAAGCGAAGGCTTTTTTCTAAGGTAAATTTCAATTTTATGTAAACGCCTTAATTAGAATTAGTCCCGAGTATAACTAAGTTGGCTTAGAGTAAAAATAACTTATGGCAACAAGAATGGTAGTAACCGTAGTGAAGAGGGTTTAAACAATGGGGATGACAACAATTTATGTTGGTGTCACTAATATTAATTTGTGAATATCCGTGATGCTAGTAATACTAATAATAATGATAGGAGCCTATAAAGAAAAATTAATAATGATAGTAGTGGTGGACGGTGGTAGTAATACTAATGAGAACCGATGGTGATGATAATCCTATTAAAGACAACCGTAGTTTTGAGAATATTGTGATAACAAAAATGGTAAATGGTGGTGATAATAATGATTAGTAGTGATATTGATAGTGAAATAAGGACAAAGATTGATATAAGGAGGTAACAGTATAAGAGGTCAGGTATGATTTAAGCGGGGCAAGCAGGGATTTTGTCCTTTTTCTTTAGGATCCCTTATGTAAATGAGAAAAAAAAAAGAAAAATTAAAATTGAAAATATTATTAAAAGAAAATATATAAAAAATAATTTTTTAAGTTCATATTTGCTTAAATTTTTGTGATAGATTATATCTCCAATTTTATTCATAAAAATTAATAAAGAATATTTTTCCAAATTATTATTTATTAGAATAAAAATATTTAAATAATTATGTAAAAAAAAAACCTTTAATACACACTTCAGGATCCATCCCTAATAGTAAAGGCCTCTCCCAATCTCTCCCCTCTTGGTATCATTTGTATATATGAGAGCAAAAAAATTAAATTAAAAATACTAATAAAAATGTATAAAAAATAACTTTTTAAGTTGATATTTGCTTAAAAAATTATGGATCATCTCTCTAATTTTATTTATAAATTAATAATAAATATTTTTAAAACTTATTTTTATTAAACAATTATTTATTAGAAGTTAAGTACTTAAATAATTGCATAAAAAAAGCTTAGTTCCCCCTTTTATCTCATTTGATATCTAAGTTTGTTCAAAAAGACACTAAGAAAAGTAAGAAATACAAGTATTATTTTTATAACCCTTAAGTAAGAAGACTCTAAGAAAAGTACTTTACTAGAGAATTTAAAATTCTTTAATCTAAAATACATTGTTTGAATTTTTTATGAAGAATTTAAATTTTTGGAATTTTAAACAATTAAAAATGTGAAATTTTAATTTCCTTCTAAAATGTGAGAAATTGAAATTCTATTTTCTATAGACGTTCGCACGCGCTTCGACACGCCACGCTCCCGCGGTTTTCGTTCGAACGTGCCACCTTAGCTCCACAAGACACCCGCCATTGAGGTCGATGAGGCAATTGGTGGTGCTACACCCACCCCTGGTGTCGTCTTGGTGATGATCAACATCGGAAGGTTGTAATCATCGACCAAACTCATGTCGTAGAAGTCCAACTTGTTGGCACCGTTGAGAGTAAACTCCGTCAATGTTGCTGAAGGTTTGGCACTGCCAATGCATTGTACTTTGCCGAAGCTGCAGTCAGCGGTGGCGTAAGAGAATTTTTCATCAAAGTCTTAGCCTCAGAGGGTCCATGCCCATATTCGATCCAAACAAGACTTCGAGATTTTTATCGTCTTTGATTTGCTGCTCTCGAGGATGAATTTGGTGGTGGGAAGCAACAGTGAGGTGGCATTGGAGAGTAATCTTGGCCATATTGTGTGGCCGCACTTGTTCACAATTTTGAACGATGCTGAAAATTCAATTTCTTTATCCAAATATAAAATTTTGAAAATGAAAAAAATTAATTTCTTTATCAAAACGCATAATTTTGAAAATAAAAGAATTTCAAAGTATTTGAAATTCTTTTAAATTGTCTAATCCAAACAAACTAAAAAAATTTATTAAATTCAATCAAATCTATAGTAGATTAATTTTTCAACTTTTTTTTGGTTATAATCTTTATAGAAATTTAATCTCATTAAATAAATAAAATACAAATTTAATAATTTATTAAAATATGTAGGATATCAATTAAAGAAATTTAATAATAAAAAACTAAAAGATGAATTTTAAATTCTAAATGTAATTTCAAATTGAATGTAATTCAATAATATATGTCTCAAACGGTTAAAATAAAGTTTAGTTTTATGTACAATGAAAAAGTTTTTAAATGAGTAAAAACAATATATATATATGTAAAAAAAAAAAAAAACTTTATAAAAGCAGACGTTGCAAAATTTTGATTTTGTATTGATTTCATATTTGAATTTAAATAAATCGGATCATATAACATAATCACTTATTTATTTATTTATATTTTTGCTCAGTTTTTTCAACTTTTGTTAGATGGGTTGATATTAAACCTCTGTAGCTAGTCGTAATACAAGGTCGAGGGAGGAGTCCAGCTTTTATTAGAAGGAAGTAGCGTTGCCGATTAGAATAATTAAGAGTATCAGAATAACAATCTATTCATTACATTTTGACTTACAACGTTACGCTTTGTTGTTTTGAAAGTGACTCCCACGTAGCCTACTCTTCTATTCTATTCTATATTCTGTATTCTCTCTCTCTTCGCTAAATAAATCTAATCGGAATCTTCATCAGTTAATCAGAGCTTTGAGTAGATAAGACTCGTGGATGTGGCATCTCCTTTATTCAACGTTGAATATTGTTATTATTCTTGCCTGGTAAGGAAAAAACTCTCTCTCTCTCTCTAAATTCACGTCCTTCATAATTCTCACAAGACATGCTTAATCTTAATCTTAATTAATTATGCTGTTGTCTGTTTGATCATCAATCAGCATCGTTTTGAATTTTGATGTCTGTCTGGTCTCGTGCTATGGTCTAAGGCTTCTTTATTTGGGGGGTGTACTGTAATTCAGCCATAACATGCCCATGTGCTCAGTTCTCATACTTTTTTTCTTTAAAAAAAGCCATAGATGTGGTGTGTCTTTGTCCTTGTTTTGACACTCAATTAACCTTCTTTTTGTGTCAATCTTGATATCTTAGATTTGCTTGCAAGATTATGTCAAGACCCTTTCTTGCTTCCTCTCATTAGGATAATTGGCTTTCCCAAATTTGCAAGTTTTTTGGGTTTACTTACATGGGGTGCTCTTTTGACCTTCTCTAATTTGTTTTCCTTGTAAAAAATGCCTTGATATTTGTGGAGTATATTATTGATTTCTATTACTCTATGCAATTCATCAAAATAATTTTGAATTATGAGATAATTTCTATGTGTATGATCCACACCTCATAGGAGAATAGTTAAACTTTTGTGCCTTTTTTTACTTGATTTCGTTCATCATTTAATGCAGGTATTGAGCAAATACTTTTTCGCTGAAGCTCTAAATAACAGACCATCATTGACAGATGGGGTCTGAAGGTCCTCCAGCAGCAGTGACAACAGTTCATGTAACAGGTTTCAAGAAATTCCATGGAGTTTCTGAGAATCCAACGGAGACAATTGTCAATAATTTGAATGAATATTTGAACAAGAAGAAGGGTTTGCCAAAAGGTTTAGTTATTGGGAGTTGCAGCATTCTTGAGACTGCAGGTCAAGGAGCACTCATTTCCCTCTACCAGACATTGCAGTCTGCCATTATTTCCAAGGAATCAGAATCTTCAAGTTCCAATAAAATTATTTGGGTGAGTTTCCCAAATACTTGATATGTAGGTTAACAGTTTGTGCTATCTAGTCTCTAGTCAATCCTTATGAAGTTCTCGTATTCCAGGTGCATTTCTTACTAATTAAAAGAAAAATGAGACAATATCATTAACATGGTAGAAAGCTAAATCCAAGACTATTCAGTCTTATTCCTTGTTCGCTGCCTACACTAGTTTCAGTTTGCAATAACTATGGACAAACCTAATATTTGTTCTAATCACTCGAACAATGTTGAATGTAGACCATGGCATGGATTGTCTGTCTGTATATTACTCAATCAAAGTTTTGTTAAAAGCAATTATGCAATTGCTGGTGTCCCAATATTTAACTGTTGATATTCCAATGCTTGATGATTTATCATGTATGTGCATGCACTTAATGTCAACCATTGATTTTTCATCAAAGATTGAGATTACTTACGTTATCCACTGAAGTGACAAACATACTTTAGAGGAGTATGATCCATACAATCTAGGGTTAATGGTGATCAAAAGTCACTGGACTCTAAACTTCAATTTTGTGAATATTTAGTATAGAACTAAAATGAAACTTCCTTTTGAACTTTTTTCTTAGTACCTTAACACTAACACTAAGGATGTACTAAAAGGATAACAGTGAAAGGGGGATGATCTTAACTCTTAACATCATCTCTGAGGCATATTTGCCCTCAGACAGAATGGTGAGAGTGCCCAGTATGCAAGGAATTTTCCTTGGTTGGATTCAGCTATCTTAAATCTATATTCCTTTGATTATTCTTTGTTTCATTTCTACATCCAAAAATCTAACATTTTGGTTGTTTCTGATTATGTTCGTTTAGCTGCATTTTGGGGTTAACAGTGGTGCAACAAGGTTTGCTATAGAGCGTCAAGCTGTCAATGATGCTACCTTCCGCTGCCCTGATGAAATGGGATGGAAGCCCCAGGTTAGATTGGATCAATAGATAAATTAGAAACTTGCTTTCATCAAATCTGATCTTGAATAACTCTGTCCTCTATTGAAAATTTCCAAAATTTTATGTTACAGAAAGTCCCTATTGTTCCTTCAGATGGTGCAATTACACGAATACGGGAGGTAAATTGGATCACTGATTTTTCTTACACATCAATTCCTAATGTTTACTATTTGGCCGGTTTTAAGCTGTTAGTCCTAATATAGTAATGTTAAGCTTTCTTTTATACCTTGCATGTATTTAAGGTGCTGTGTTATGTTTTTTTAATTGTTTTGATGACCCTGCAGCTGCAGCTTACACCATGTTCAATATTATTTAGTAGGCTTTTCAATTGTCTTTTTTGGGGTCATAGCATCTAGAGTCTTTATGTTATTCATTCGTCTAAAGTTAAGAATCAGGAGTTATAGAGAAATATTTTGTTTTAGTGGTCTGTGCCTCTTGATGGAGGTATGTATTGGTAAAAGTACAAAGTTATTGGCTTGCATATGGACAACATGATCATGCAAATTACTGCATAATTGCTATATCAAAATTTTGGCATAATGATTCTATGCTGTTTTCTTCTATCATATGATTTTGTGTCTTATGTCCTCACTTTTATGCAGACTAACCTTCCCGTGGAGGAGATCACCAAGGCCTTGGCAAATAAGGGCTATGATGTAATGACATCTGATGATGCAGGAAGGTTTGTGTGCAACTACGTTTACTATCATTCGCTTCGCTTTGCGGAGCAGAATGGGACTAAATCCCTTTTCGTGCACATGCCACTCTTCTCTACAATCAATGAAGAGACACAAATGCAATTTGCTGCTTCCTTGCTAGAGGTACTTGCTTCGACATGCCAGTAACATCCGGCTCATGCAAATGTTCAGGTGTTGCCATGCTTATGAAAGTGGATGAGTGTACTTTGAATGAGATGCTATAAATTATGATTGCAAGATGTTGTTTGGAAATGGAAAACGGTTTATTGCAAATGGCATGTGTAGCAGAGGCGTTTGCTTTCATCAGTAAATGTTTCTGATTAAAAGGCTTCAGCAAATTGTCAAGACATGTTGACATCTTCAGTGTTACCTTGTGAATAAATGTTCATTTTCCCTATCCTTAAGACTGTTCTTATTTTTCGTCCTAATTTGGTTAGGAATGAATTAATACGATACACAAGTAAAATTGAAAGCTAATGATTCACTAAGTGTTTCCTCAGTTAGATTCTCAATATAGATTGATGAAGCTATTCACAGTTTTGGTAGTTGAATTTTATCACTCAGATTACTAATTACTTCCTCACCATTTGGGGAAGTTCTTGGGTAGTTTTTTTATCAGTTCTTCTTGGGTAGGTTTGCTGAGACAGGGTGTTGAGTGTTGAGTTTCAAAAAAACTACGAACTCCATTGCCTAGAGGTTTTTCTATATGCGAAGGTAAGGGGGAGGGATATTGTACGTTGTCTTACCCTTGCATATGCAAAAAAGCTGTTTTCGAATTCAAACTCATGATCAACAAGTCACCAACAACAAGTCGCCAGGACACAACTTTATCGTTGTGTCAGGACTCCTTTATCTGTTATCAACTCTCGTATCTTGTGAAACTGAATATCAATGTGCTTAGATCTCCCGTGGAAGATTGGATTTTTGCTAAATGTAATCGCCGACTTGTTGTCGCAAAATATTTTTGTAGGACAATTCCCTGATGATGCATCTCTTCTAAAATTCTTCTAAGCCATATTGCTTGTGTGGATTGGTTGTTTTTTTGAGGACCATGATACTGCACCTGAACCCAGATCAAATATGTACTCTGACATGCTTTTTCTTGTCTCCACATCTTCTGCTCAATCACTGTCTGTATATCCGACAAGCTTTGCATGATTGTTCTTAGCATAAAAAAATTCATCAGTCAGAGTACCTTTGATATATATCCAATAATTCTCTTAGCTCCTTGCAAATGACTAACGAGTGGCTCCTCTATGAATTTGCTAAGCAAACTGACTCCAAAGACAATATTGTTGGATATAGGGGGAGCATCATGAAGAGTGAAAGACTTGGATTCAGAAATGTGTTTTGAGCTTTCAACATGCTTGAAGTGCCTTAAAGTTTTCTAAATGAATCAAGTGTAAGAGAAAGACAATCAATTGATCCTTGCATTGCATTCATTCATCCATTAACAAGCTTAAATGATTTTCATTAAAACATCAAAGCTTTTATCTTTTTGGTTAAGGATTTAATCTGATTAAAAGACTTTTGGAAAAATGATTCTTTACTATTTTAATCGATTACTTAATGGTATAATCGATTATTTTGTTCCTCGTTCAATCTGGAAAAACCTTCATGAACAACTTAATCGATTACCAATCGTATTAATCAATTATTTGGCCTTTGATTGAAATTGAACTGATTTGTTAAATGTTTTAATCGATTACTATCATAGTGTAATCGATTACATAGTTGAAAACAGATTTTAAGTTTGGCTGGAATAATCGATTACCATCATTCATAATTGATTACATAGTTCATTTTGAAATTCCTAATTTTCTGACTTAATCGATTACCAAAACTCGTAATCGATTACACAGTTTATTTTGTGAAACTGAACTTTCTGCCTTAATCGATTACAACTCAGTTTAATCAATTATTTTGCTCATTGCTGAAACCAGAAACCTTCTTGAACATTTTAATCGATTAAGTGATAATTTAATCGATTACATAAGCGTTTTAATCGATTATCTAGCACGTTTAATCGATTACAATTAGGTACAAAATCTGTTATAAATAAGTTTGAAGGCTTGACTTGTTTTCTAACTTGACCACTTCTTATTTATGAGTATACACAAGCCTTCCAAGTCTTTCAAAGTGATTTTCTGGGTTCTATTACTTCTTGCTTCATTCAAAACATTCATGGGTCTTTGAATGATTCTTGAGCAAGAAACTTTTCAAGGTTAAGGAAAAGCATGTTCTAATTTTGTTTGCTATTCAAGTTGACTTGGTAACTCATGTGCATTACATTCATTGGATCATCAGGTTGTCTCTCTCCTTAATTTTTATTTGTAAATTCATTTTAATTTTTGTTGTAATTGGCTATTGTAAGTGGGTTTTTCTTCCTTGGGTCTAGAGAAGGGTTCTTTAGCTAAAGAACAGAGTAGTGTTATCTGGTTCTTGCTCTTTAGGAGTCTAATAGAGTTTTAGATTTCTATTCTTTATCTAGTGTTGATAAAGAGAGGTTTTGTAAAAGTTTGTAAGAACAAAAATTTATAATAGTGAAACTCTAATTCAATGTGAATTAGAAGAACCTGGGTGTAGCTTCTGTTGTGAAGTAAACCAGTATAAATTGCTTGTATTTTTGTTTCTCTATCTCTATTACTCATCTTGTTTATTGATTCTTTGATTCATATTCATTGTCCAACAAGTTCTGTTTTGAGCAATTGATTTCTAGGGGCTGAGTTATTTGATTGAGTAAAAAGATTTCTTGGTTTTGAAAGTGATAAAGATTCTAAACTCTTATTTGAATTAATTTTAAAATACCAAGGTTTTAACCAATTCACCCCCCTCTTGGTTATTGTGAGTATTCCTATTATTTTCAAATATTTGGTCTTGTTGCAGCCAAATATCTCAGACTTCCAATCAAACTCTTATATAGAGTTACATCCACCCTTTTGCCTTCAACATCTCTTGTCAACTTCAGTTTCCTTCAACTGGTGCGGAAATAGGCTTTGAATTCTCCATCTTGAATTTCTTCAAAATATCACATGCATATTTCATCTGGGAGATGAAAATCCCATCATCTCGTTGATTGACCTCAATGCCAAGAAAATGGGACATCGGGCTTAAATATGTCATCTCAAAACAACTTATCATAGCCTTCCTGAATTCTGCAAGCAACTTTGGATTGTTGCCAATGAAGATTAGATCATCAACATAAAGAAACACAACGAGAATATCTCCAGGATCAATAGATTTGACATATAATGTGTGCTCACAAGGACATCTTTCAAAGTCATTATGAACAATCCAGGAATCGATCTTTTTATACCATGATCTTGGTGTTTGTTTCAATGCATATAAAGCCCTCTTTAACCTGTAGACTTTGTCTTCCATTCCTTCAACAACATATCCTGTAGGTTGCTCAATGTATACTTCTTCTTCTAAAACACCATTCAAAAAAATGCATATTTTACATCCATCTGATATATCTGCCAACTATTTTGAGCTGAAAGAGAAATGATAATTCGCATAGTGTCTAACCTTGCAACATGAGCAAATACTTCAAAGTAACCAACACCTGGTTTTTATTCATAACATTTTGCAACTAGCCTTGCTTTGAAGCGATCAATTTCTCCTTTAGGATTGTACTTAGTCTTCTACACTCACTTTACTCCAATTGGCCTTTTGTTTGTTGGCAAGTCCACCAATTCCTACGTGTCATTCTTCTCAATAGCACGAATCTCATCATCTATTGTCTTTCTCCAATTCTCATCACTTGAGGCTTCTTCAAAAGTAACTGGATCACAGTTTGCAAATAAAGCAAAATTGATAATATCTTCATCAGATGGATTATTATCATTAAACATGACATTGTCTTGCAATCTAACTGGGAGTTAAGGATTCCTCCATGGCCTCCTGGATGATTGTGGCTCATCAGGTGTTGGATCTGGCATCCTTTCATCATTTTCTTCATGGTTGTCAGTGATCACCACCGGCTCCTGTAACACCCCGTGTGTACCCGGCGTATTAACATTGTTATTATATCAGAATGACACAGCGGTTACAATATAATCAAAATAAAACTTAGGAAGCTGAAGCAATATCAAAAGTACATCATATACATATATGGTGAATTCTTGTACAATGCAAGGTACATTTTCTCAAAACTGTACAAATACAAGCATAATCAAAAATGTGAGCCAACATGCTCAGTCATCTATGCCTAGAGTTATCAACAAGACTATCCTTACTCAGGCCTCTTGCCTTGGGATCTATCAGCTACTCCTATGTCATCACCTACAACATAAGTCCGAACAGGGGTGAGATAATAATCTCAGTAAACTCAGGGTCCTTGGAGGTTTCCCTCCTCCCTGATTCACTTCCAATCACATAACAACATAAATAATATCAAATAAACATCATTCATAACATTAGCCTTCACGGCTCACATGTAACTCACTGCATACATATCATAGTACAGGGTAACAACATATGTACCCATCACACCTTGTCTGAGAAAGATCATCCATTAAAGGGCACGTTCTCTCAGGACTTTTCACTGAGTGCCTGAGGAAGATCATCTATTGAAAGGCACATTCCCTCAGGACTCTCTCTTTTCATGCCTGAGGAAGATCATCTAATTAAAGGCACATTCCCTCAGGACTTTTCCTGCCCATACCTGAGAAAGATAATCCAAAGAAGGGCACATTCTCTCAGGATTTACATGGACGCCTATGGATTTTCCCCAAGGAAGATCATCCTTTAAAGGCACATTCCCAAGGGGTCCATAGTTCCCTATTCTACTGGCTAGAGAATTCTCATATAATCACATCACACAGCATTATCACAATATTCATCTTCTAATCAATACAAGCATAACACTATCACAGTGTTTAGCTAACATCAATCATCATCATAAATGTCTCAATAAAACAACAATACACAATATCCAGATGTTTGGCATACCAAATCATCACCCTCTTGGGTGTGGTGAAACACAAGCAAGGGAAACATTCCCCAAGAACGATGAGCTTACCTGATCTCAACTCAAAACCAGCTCTCCCAACCTCGTGGTGACCACCACCAGCAGTATAAATCCCATGCCCTACATTAGGCATGCAGTCAACAATCAGTAACGGTTTTCAACCGTTCATATGAAAGGAAACATTCTTCCTTTCCATACTAAACTCTCTCTGTCTTTTAACTTAAAGTTCATCATGGCCCAACTCTTACTAGGCATCTCATAGACCCTCAGTGGTCTATCTCAGCTCAACCGAGGCATCAGAGTCACCACAGGCTCAAAACAAATCCAACATAATAAGCTCAAGCTCTCAACAGTTCACTTATTCTAAACTCAATTATAGCTTGAACGGTTCAGTCCATATACAAGAAACCGTTCACATGGCCTCCCAGACACCCCCAAACCATGTACCAAGGCTCTTGCATGTCTTATCATCAACAAGTGACTCAACACAATAGTCACACATGCACAGCCATAGAGCCAAAAAAAAAAAAATCAAAGTCCACCAAACTAGAATCTGAGAGCTAATCCTTCATCCTCACAATATTCTAAACATGTTTTTCTAAAGGACCCAAGGCTAAAACAAGCCCTATCACAAATGGGTCACTATTCACCCAAAACCCCAAATCATAAATCGACTGAGAAATCTCGAGTTTCTTACCTCAAAAACGATGAGGAAGGCCTCTGGACCTCTTCCCTTAGCTCGGGTGTCCGTGATAAGCTGATGTTCCTCGTCAAACTCGAGTTCTCTAACCTTCCCTTGAAAAAGGGACTCTCCAACTAAGGGGTTTTCAAAGGAAATTGATGGAGGATTATGGCTCACAATAGGTTTCTAGTAAGTTTGGTGTTTAAAGGAAGTAGTTTGGGTCACTAAACAAGGCTTTATGGAGCTTGGAAGCTCATCAATGGAGGTGGGACGTTCAGAGGAAGAAGAGAATGAATTTGGGCCCAAAATTTTGTAATTTGGCCCTTATATACTAGGTCTGACCTACATGCAGCGTCAATCGTGCAACTCTGGCGCTGATGGCGCCAGATTCCAGAATCCATGGCGCCATCCGCGCCACACCCACGCCATCCGCGCCACGATCCAGAACCTGTGGCGCTACCTGCGCCAACCTGGCGCCTCTCGCGTCAACCTCCAGGGAAGAACAGGTTATCTGGGTGGTCTGGCGCCACCCGCGCCACCCTGGCGTCCTTGGCGTCAACCTCCAGAGTCTATGGCGCCACTCGCGCCATACTCCAGAAACTGTGGCGCTGATCGTGCCACACCTCTGCACTAGTTCTGCAGAAGATTCTGCAGAAGAATCTTAGCGCTACCAACACTGAATCCTCACACCAGTCGCGTCGGACTTGGAGGTCATTATAGCTCCTGTTGAAGCTTTGAAGACCAATCCCACATGCCTTTCTCGTCAAACGTCATGTCTTTGTTGTTTATCACCTTTGTCTGTGGATTATAAAGCTTGTAGGCTTTTGACTCTATGTTGTAGCCAATGAAAATACATTGTTCTCCTTTAATCTAGAACATATGCAATTTAGTGGGGACAAAAAAGTTATAATATATTTATAGAAAAAATATCACAAATTTTTATAAATACATAATATGATGATAAAAATAAATTAATAACACTTAACCTTCGTGTTACAATAACCTCTATGTATTTTTCTATTTTAAAAATGTATGATTTTTTCATGGTTAATACTAACAAAAAATTAAGATCATAAATGATAAAATTAATACCAATTTATTTTCTATTTTATTTCTTAGAACTTTTTCCATCAATTCATTTAAAAAAAATCTTATGAAAGCAACACTAATTTTTTATTTGGACAAAAGTAAAAATTATTAAATATAAAAGTTTATCTTGTGTCTCCAACATACTCCTTTTACCATTGAAACCCCAAGAACAAACTCTCTAACTTGTTGGCGTCGCCGACTAACCCATGAATCCCAACTCCGTTGTCAAAATTGGCTTTTTGACTAGTGAGGGGTTAAAAGAAATATTTAATTACCTTATGGGGCATATTAACCATTTAGGGGTAAGTCATGCCACGTGGTACGACTTAAGTCGTACCATCTGTCACGACTCATTTTTTTTTATTTTTTAAGTGAAGTTGTAACGATATTTACGATTTTAATGTGATTTTTGTTTTTCCATTTCAGAAGTCGTATTGACTATTTTATGTTAATTTTTTTAAAGCCATATGTTCGAAAGTCGTGTGGGGAATTATGACTTCAAAGTCGTGTGGATCAACACGACTTCTAAACATGATTTTGTATGTTTAAACATCATCCAATTCGTGGAGCTTGTGCTGTCTTCATATTACTACATCATCTTCCATTAAAATAACATTCTGCAGCTCGTGCAGCTCATGGTGGAGGTCGTCCACGGAATTGTGCACCTTGGTCCAAAGCACAATAAAGCGAAACTTTTAAAGGAATTTTTATAAATAAAAAAAAAAGCAAATAAACTAAAATGTAAATATACATGACAAATTAATTAAAAAAATGATTAATTAATTTGTTATGTATATCTACATTTTAGTTTATTTTGCTTTTTTATTTATTTATAAAAGTTCCTTTAAAACTTCCAAGCTTTATTGTGCTTTGGACCAAGGTGCACAATTCGGTGGACGACCTCCACCACGAGCTGCAGAAGGTTATTTTAATGGAAGATGATGCACTAATATGAAGACAGCACGAGCACCATGAATTGGATGATGTTTAAAAACATAAGAAAAGGCGTGTTGATCCACACGACTTTTGAACATATGGCTTTAAAAAAAATTAAAATAGCCAATACGACTTCTGAAATGGAAAAAAAAAATCACAGTGAAGTCGAATCTTAAATACCGTTACGACTTAACTAAAAAAATGAGTCATGACAGTTGATATAACTTCTGATTTAGAAATTACAGTGAGACGATTTACCCCTAAATTGTTAATAATTTTAGCACAGCCTCCATAAGGTAATTAAATATTTTTTTAACTCCTCACTGGTCAAAAAGCCGTCAAAATCCATTAATATAAAACAAATTATTCTTGCACCCCTGTTTTGAACTTATTATTATTACACTTACACCCAATTCATTTATGACTCCTACACAAAGCCCCTTAAGTTTTGCAATTTGCTACACTTGCAGTCCCTCCACAATAACAGTGTTAGCTCTGTGAACCCAAACCTATCACATGCTAGGCACATGCTGACTTAATGAAATTTTTAGGACAAAAAAGTCCTCATCTTCCTCATTAAACTCAACCTACAACCCAACAATAACATTCTCCATCCATCTTTCCTCTGAATTGTCGGCAACCACAAAACTCATAATATCCAAGTCCTGACAATAACATTGTCACTAATAATTAGCCTATGCGTTCTAACTTGGCAAAAAATTAGTAATAAGGGGGTTAACAGAAAAACGGTAAGTGATTCAAACCGTCCCTATACGTGTGGAACTTGCACCCAGCTACCTGTTTATATAGTATTTTGTAATTTATATGCAGGTTTCGGGTTCAATGTAGATAAGCTTGATTTCAATATATGTAAGCAACATAAGAAAAGAGAGCATAGAATATTTACAGCAAATCAAACATAAGAAAACAAAAAGGGTCTAAGGGTCTGGAAAACCGATACATTCTTAAAAAAAATCTAAAAAATAATTATTGTCTAAGACATCGACCAATCAATGTTTGGAATATCTCCGAGCAGTGTTATAAAAACCGATTCGGTCATTGATCCGATCAAGGTAATGGATCAATGGGTCAGTAGTCCAACCGATGAGTCAATAATTGACCCGGTTTGATCTGGTCTATATTAAAAATATTAAATTATATTATATAAGTATATAAATAATATTATTTGATTAAAAAATACTAAAAAATTCAAAATAACAATTGAAGTATTAAAGTTAATAACACAAGTAAAGTGTATTACAAAAAAGAAAGTGTAAATAAAAACTACTTCAATTAAAAAAATATATAATTTTTAATAAATAAAAAAATAAGGCAAAAGGAGTATAACAAATAATAAAGGGAGTGCAGGAAGCAATGTTATGGATCTGGGCCCAAATGCAAAAAACTCTATTCGCATGTATATAAAAGCTTTTTTGCTGCGCTTTCCATTCTGCTGTGCGCCACTGCACTTTTTTTATTTCTTCTTTGGCAGCTATGCTGCACTTTTGTCTTCTTCTACTATGCTTCTTCTCTGTGCGTTTTCTTCTTTTTTTTCTTTGGTTGTTGTCTTCTTGCTTCTTTTATTCTTTTTGCGCTTTCAACAGATGCAGTTGAATTTCTATTCGGCATCTTCTCTCAAGTTTCCAGTTTCAACTCGTTCATGGTGTGCGTGAAGGCGCGATGGTGACAAAGGAAAGGCAGGATGACGACAACATTCCACCGGTCCGGGTTCCAAAAATGGGCTGGGTCACCGGGTCTGCACAAAACCGACCAGATTTCACCGGGCAAAGCCAGGTCAGACGCATGGCCGGTCCAATCCCCAACCCGGCCCAATGGTTGCACCGATTCCCGGTCTGACCGGTTCGACCGGTCGAACCAAACCGATTTTCACAACACTGTCCCCGAGAATCACAAAATCAGCTATTCTCTTGGTTGAATTATCTAACTCGTTTTTATTACGACTTTTGCAATAATCTCTCTTTCTTCCTTCACCATAGATTCTTGGAAAGGCTGGAACATTGTTAAAAATATCTAAACATAATTCTTTCTCATAAATCACCAACGAATCAAGGTCTAAAATATTTTCGGAGATCACAAATTTCCCTATGCTCTCACTAGAATCATGCAACTCATCATTTTTTTAAGACTCTCAAAATAATCTTTCTTTCTCCCTTGGTTGAGGGTTTCCAAAGCGCCAAAATTTGTAAGATGAAAGTGTCGTCTAACAACTTGTTTAGTCTTGCTTCTAGGTTTCTTCAGTATCTTGATGCTCTGAACATTTTTTGTGCAACGAGACTTTCTTTCTTGATCCCATTGCTTAATCTTGGTTCTTACTTTCTCTCTCTAACTTAATGAATGATTAAGTTTTTTTATGAATATAATAATATGTTAAAATCTATAACAAGTTTTCTATCTAAAGAATTGCATATTAGATTAATTTAATGTTGATAAAAAAATTATCTAATTCAATAATTTCATTTATGAAATTCATCATTCTATCAGTTTAGTTTGAAATTAAAATTTAATCCAATCTAATCTAAAGCAAATTAGTTGGACCATTTATTTATTCATTTTAGTATTACATTTTTTTCTGTGAAGAAAATATAAAATAAATAATAAGTCATATAGAAAACATAATGAAAATGAATCTTTTTTTGAAGTTACTGACATCACTGCTGTTGGGCCTTGTGAAGCCTGATAAGACCTCTACGGTTGCTATTTTTTTTTTAGTGAAACTGTGCGTTTTAATATTGGTATATATATAAAAGGCTATGCACTAAAGTAGCGTACTGCACATTCATTTTGTTTGACTTTTACGCTTTCAATTGTTGACTCATTCTAGAAGCTTTCTATTCTTTTTCTTTTTATCTTATTTTCTCTTTAACCTACCTCTGCTAGGATTTGTTATTTTTTGCACAAATCTTCTTATTTTTTACTCATTAAAGAAAAATATGACTTGCATTTTGTTGTTGCTATTCTTGATTTAGAATTAGAACAACTTGATGTTACAACTGTTTTTTTGCATGGAAGCTTAAATGAACAGATCTATATATATGGAGCAGTAAGAATCCTGCTGAAAAGGTCCCTGTATGGTTTAAAACAGGCACCCAGGCAATGGTATAAAAGGTTTAATGATTTTGTTCTTTCACATGAATTTATTAGATGTAAGTATGATCATTGTGTCTATTTTAAGAAAGATAATGGAAATAAATATACTTATCTATTGATCTATGTGGAAGATATGCTAATTGCTTCTCATGATATTGAATGCATTAACAAATTGAAAGAGATGTCGCTGAAGAAATTTGATATGAAAATCCTTGGTCCTGCTAAGAGAATTTTAGACATGGATATAGTAAGAAATAGAAAAGAAAGAATCTTATCTTTATCTCAAGCTGTGTATGTTAAGAAGGTTGTTAAACTCTTTTCTATGCATCTTTGTAAATCTGTTAGTTTGCCATTAGTTGTTCATTTTCATTTAAAATCTGTATGTGATGTTTTAAATGAAGATGAATCTGCCTATATGAAAAAAGTGTCTATATGAAAAAAGTGTCATATTGTAATGCAGTTGGAAGCCTGATGTATGTAATGATTAGCACTAGACCTGATATTGCATATGCTGCTAGTGTTGTGAGTAGATTCATGAGTAAACCTTCAAAAAAACACTAGAATGTTGTGAAATGGATTCTGAGATATCTTAATGGCTTCTGATTTCTATTTGAATTTTACTGGGAATGAATTTAATGATTTTTCTGAGAAAGACTATTGTGATTCTGACTATGCTGCAAATTTAGACAAAAGGAGATCCTTAACAGATATTTTTTTCATTGATTATGGAAATGTTGTTAGTTGGAAGTCAAATCTTCATCATGTAGTAGCTCTGTCTACTACTGAAACTATGTACATGGTCTTGTCTGAAACTATAAAAGAGACACTATGGTTGAAAGGAATACTTTTTGAACTTGGTTTAGGAGATGGAATCCCATAGATTATGTGTAATTCACAAAGTACTATTCATTTATCTAAGAATATTGCTTATCATGAAAGAACTAACATATTCATGTCAGACTACATTTTATTAGAGACATTATTGCAGGTGATAAGGTGAAGGTGGAGAAAATATCCACTGTGTGCAATTCAATAAATATTTTGACTAAAATTGTACCTATTAGCAAATTCAAAGATGCCCTGAAATTGTTAAAAGTCCAACAGTAGTGATTTCTTTCTCTTATCTTTGTTATTTCTGTTTTAAATTTGTTATAGAAATACAAATGCAATTTCTTGTTTTCTAGGTTTTGTTCTGGTTTCTTTGTATATGTTTGTTCTATTTTTTTGTGTCCTAGTGTCCTCTATTACGGCATTGAATCTGTAGCCCCTGATGTCTTTTGTTTGTGCTATGTCTTCTCGTGCTTCAAGGTGGATTTTGTTGGGCCTTGTGAAGCCCAATAAGACCTCTACGGTTGCTATTTTTTTTAGTGAAATTGTGTGTTTTAATATTGGTATATAAAAGGCTATGGCACTAAAGTAGCATAGTGCACATTCATTTTATTTGACTTTTACGCCAATGTTGTCAAATTCAAGGTTCGGAAGAAGATCGGAAGGGGGTAAAAGATCGTAACTCGGATCGTAAGAGTTACGTGTATATGTAAAATTATATTATATATTCGTATATAACTAACATTATTCGATTAAGAAAAATTTATCTATAATTTCATACTCAAAAATTCAAAATAAGAATTAAAGTATTAAAATTGATAACACAAGTAAAGTGTATTAATAATAAAAAAGAGTGTAAATAACAAACACTTAAATTAAAACAAGTCCAGTTTTTAATAAACAAAATAAGCGAAAAATCTATTTCGAAAGGTAAAATAGAAACCGCATAAAACAATAAATGGGATGCAAAAAGTAACATTGTGCATCTGGCCATATTAGGCCCAAATATGCTTTACCCTAATGTTCACTAATCCACTATATATATATATATATATATATATATATATATATATATGATTTTCCGCTGATGGCTGCTGCGCAGCTTTGTGAACTTACGCTTTCTTCTCTTAATATAGCGTTTCGTCTTCTTCTTCTATGCTTCTTCATCCTTCTCTCTTCAACATATGTGGTTCTTTGGTTTGGGGATGAAAAATACAATGTTTCTTCTTCTTCTATGTTTCTTCATCCATACTCATTCTTCAACATATGCTTCTGAGGAGCGGCGGCGACGAGCAGTGGCGATAAACAGCAGTGACGAACAAAAGAGGCGCAGAGGAGAGCTTCTGAGTTCGAATCAGTCTTCGAAACCCAGCCTCGAGCCCTAATCGAAAAGAATTGTTGATCCCGACTCGAGAAAATCGACCCGAGAAGCCCACTGCAGATTTTTGTTTTTTTTTTTCCAACTGGGATCGAATTGGATCATCGATCCGTCCATCTCACTAGGAAACGTGCGATCCCCCAACGATCCGCAGTCTCAGGGATCCTCCCTCCAAGTAAGATTGATGACCCCTCTGAAAATCGTAAGATCGCACGAGTATACGATCATATTCGTGATCTTGACAACATTGTTTTACGCTTCCAATTGTTTACTCACTCTAGAAGCTTTCTATTTTTATTTTCATCTTCTTGTTTTCTCTTTAACCTACCTCTGCTAGGGTTTGCTATTTTCTGCACAAATCTTGAGTTTAGTGAGTGAAAACTGAGTGATAATGATATAGATCTTTGTGGTCTGTGTTCTGCGTTCCCGTTGTTGTTGTATTGCAGGTGGAGGTAATCTCTCTCTCAGGTTTCGTCCATTTTTTATTCTTGAGGTTATTCTTTGTAACTGGTTGAGAGAAGATATTAAAGGTTAGATAATGTTTGTTCTTGACATTGATAAAGAGTAGTTCTCTTTTGTTCCTGTAAACCTTATTTTCTTGTTTATTTGTTATTTTAAAGCTTTGTTATTATTGAAAATTTAGCCTTGTAATCCTTAGGAATGCTATTGTAATATTCTTGTAATATTAGTGTGAGTAAAAGGGTCTACAGATTATTTGCCCTTGAATGTAGGTAACAAGAAATTTCTCCAAATTACTTAACCAAGTAAAATACTCTTGTGTTTTCTTTATCTTTTAATTTTTGCTTCCACGTTAATTTTCAGTTTGATGCGGTTAAAACTCTAACAACTGCCAATAACAGAGTCGTGAAGTGAAAATTGGTGGATAATACTGTCCAGGGCTCGAGGCTACTTCAGGTGAAAAATGCTTATAAATGAATGTGTTAAAGCAAACTCAGCAGTCTATTATCATACTGTATTAGTATTACATTAAGATAGATTTTGGATTTCATCATAATTTAAGCGTTTGGTAGATATATGAAAACTCCAAATAATACGGTGGAGCTACGTCATAAGAAATCACTGGAATCCAGCCAAACAATGAAAATTAGAAGAACTAAAAGGTTAAATTAAGAAATGATTGAACAGAACACAGACACAGAGATGCAGTTATGAGAAGTGGGTAGAATTACAAATCTATCCCCAGTCGAGAAAGGGAAGGTGGAGATATACGCCGTCAAGCGGACCCTGCAGGGAGGGTGGAAGATTGCCCAATGACACTCCTACCACACTCCCTGCACATACATATTGTTTCAATCAAATTAATTAATTGTATTGCTCCTAATTAACTAACACAAAAGTGATTAATTAATTAATTAAATTACCTGGTGATGGCGACGGTGTGGTTACGATTGGGGGCTGCTGTACATTGCTGTTGGGAATGGGATGGAGATATTTGCAAGGGTCGCCGTAACGGCAAAATCCCTAAACATAGAGAGAGTCAATAAGAATTGACAAGACAAGATTGCTTGTGTTGAAAATTGAGTGGGTACCGTGTTGACGAAGTGAAAGCAAAGGGGTCGATTGGGAATCGGAGGGATTTGTTGTTGTTTGAAGGAATCGTACCAGCGAGCTTTGGCTTGGTGGTGTTGAATGCCTGAACGTGTCGTTTCCGATCTGCTGTTGTGTCTTGGAATTGCCTGTCGCAGTAATCGCAGTAATACTTCACCGGCATTCGTACGCTGTCAATCTAAACTAAACAAACTAATCCGAATTAAATACGGGATCAGACACAAACTTAAATTTCAGGATCGGAGATATCTTAGTCATTTACTTGTGTTTTTTTTTATTTTTAAATTGTAAAATTGCCATTTTTTTTCAAAGATTTGAAAAGAGAAAACATTGACAATATTTTTTCTGTTTTCTACATAAAATTTCGAAAGCAAAAAATAAACTGCAATTCATAAATAAACAGTTAAATTAGAAAAAGAAAATACAAATAAATAGATACTTATATTATCTCCAAAAAACATAGATCCTTATATTTATATTAATAATAAAAGTTCTTAATAATTGATAATATTATATTTTGAAATATATTATTAACTTAATGATGCTGTAGGAGTAGTATCAAATAAATACTTTTAAACTTAGGAATATCTTGAGAAATTTTTATATTATTTATAGTAATTTTATTCAACTTAAATAAGATTGTTATAAGAGATTCATATGATTTTAGAAAGAAAAAAAAAAAAAAAAACAGAGGTGCCTTGTATAATTTGCATAAAATACAGGTGGGTGAGTGACTGAAATTTGTTCCATGTAAAGAGATAGTGGTGATGATGGGTCAATAGTCATCCTCATGCTAAGAATCCAACGACAGAAACCACCAAATTGACCACAGACCCTTAATCAAAGTAGTTAAAGAATTAAGCTCTCAACTCTGAATATTGGAATTCGAAGTAGTTAAGTAATACCTCTCAACTTGAAAATGCCTCATGGTTTTAGTCTCCACTGACGAATATTTTCTTACCGTAAAGAAAAGGGGAGAAAAAATATGCCAAAGAAATTTGTCATTTTATTCGAACGCGCTTGTATATATTCTTTGTACCGTAGGCAAGAGTCATACTTACCAATAAACGATTACTTTTTAAGTGTTCGCACAAGTCCACTCAAACACCTCAGCCTCAAATTGAAAACAAAACTGAAACTAAAAAAGGGGTGAGTCATCCTAACTGTTTGATTAAATTAACATCTATCACGATCACTTTCACATAAGGAGTTTAATATTTGTCAATCGAGCAACATATACAATACAAGCACCAAGACTTCGTCCCAAGTCGTTTGGTCAGAGCTTTACCTAAAGAGTGGAAAATAAACAAATGCACAGACAAGGTCATTACAATTTCCAACCACCACGCTAAGCATAACTAAATTAAACAACAACCCATCAGTGTCTCAACAAATACAAATATTGATGCAACATTTAGATAATTGCAGACATTTATCTTCTATTGTATGTTACAAACTGCTGTAATACAGGAAACAGGGTATTCTACTACATACCCATCGGGGGTTGGGTAATAATGAGTAGCATGTATCTCTAAATCTGCTTTTACAGGGCAACCGAATACAATAAAGATACCAACAAATATCATTTTAAATAGAAGGAAAGCGCAGCATTCTCATATGGAAACAACACTTGCAGTTCTGTTACACTTCACAAGCCAAGAAACGGGCATTGCTTCCTTGCATGCTCTGGAACCAATTTCACCAAAATCTCAACGGGGACTCCTTTCAGTTCTGGTACACGCACCAAAAACATACAAAAAGTCAGCCAGTAATTTCTTAATGAAAACAAAGAAAGACCAGAGTCACATAAACACAATAGCCTTTTCCAAAATCAACATACCATGGGATTTGAAATTAAATAGTGGTGGAAGGAATCGGCCATTTGGCAAGCGAGAATTTGGATCACGAAGTTCATCAAAGAAAGGATGCGTCAAGGCATCTAACTACACACAAAGCAAAATCACAAAATACTCATACATTATCAGATGTTGAGACACAAACATTGAATAATTAGATTAGAAAACATAAAATTGCCAAACACTGAAACACAAACTTGCAAAACCATTATCTGACAGAGGGAAGCACTATTTTAATCTTTTTTTCCTAAGGTGGGATACTAAAAGTTTGATAAGAAGTCAGATACTCACAGCTGTGCACCGCAAGTTAGGGGAGTATTGTAGTAGTCTTGATACCAAATCAACAGCCTCTGGAGGCATGCGCTTATGGAAGATCTAGAAAAGAAGAAAATCAGTGAATATATATTAGTATAGTATGTTCAATAAGGATTTTTAAATACATTAATATGACGAGCTTAAGAAGAAAGCATGAAATGCTATTAAATTTATTTGTGATACCTTGTGCCATGGATGTGCTTTAATCTGTGGGAATTTAAATTCTGTGTAATTAGGGTTCATGCACTTAATCTCTTCCCTTGTTGGAGTGCCCAGAACCTATTAACACAAACAACAAATGATCATTTACATGTTATAATACCGGCACTGCATAAGTATGCAAGGCAACCAAAATAATTGATCAAGTCATCAAATAGGCCAATTCAATATTAAAAGGCTAAAGCAAAATATGAGATCAACAGTTCAAAATACTTGCAAATAAGATATAACAACAATGAAGAAAGAATGCAGAAATCACAAAGAATACCTTGATAATCTCAACAAGTTGATCAACTCCACTCTCACCAGGGAACAAAGGCTGTAAAAAGAAAATACAAATTTTAATTAAATATGCTAAACCAAAAGAGAGAGAGAGAGAGATCACATCAACAGCCACCAACCTGTCCAAGAAGCAGCTCAGCTAAAACACATCCAACAGACCAGACGTCAATGGCTGTAGTATATTCAGTTGCGCCAAATATGAGCTCAGGTGCTCTATAGTATCTAGAACATATGTATGATATATTTGGTTCGCCTTTTACCTGTCAAAGGTCAAGACCAAATAAGGAAAAATAAAACTAAAATCTAACCAAAGTAAACAGAAGGTTGAATGAAGAGGAATGATTTAAGGAGGAAGGGGCAGAAATGCAGACATATATAACGTACCAAAACCTTTGCACTTCCAAAGTCACATAATTTAACCTGGTGAGTGTGTGGATTGACCTGCACAGAAAAACATTCAGTTAGTATTTTCCACCCAACAGTCCTGTCTGCAGAGTTTGAATTAGTTGCTTCCCATCTTTTGGCTCCCCTAAACACAACCATAACTATGAAACAAGAGAATCAGAATAAATTATCAATGATTTAAGCAAAATCAAACAAAGTCCATACTCCATACCAATAGATTTTGAGGCTTGATATCCCGATGGCAGACTCCAATACAACGATGAATATAAGATAATGCCCTAAAGATCTGCAACATAAAAAAAATATTGTTACAGCCTGAACAACGGCGAAAGCTGGAGACAGGAAGGGCAACAGTAATACCTGGTATGTATAGAGTTTCACATATATCAGTGGCATCCTTTGGTTCAACTTGTTGTAATGTTTGATCACACGATTAACTGTTTCAGGAACATACTCAAGTACCAAATTAAGGTATAGTTCATCCTTTTCAGTGGTTGAAAAGAAACAGTGCTTCAAAGCGACGACATTTGGATGGTCAAGAAGGCGCATTGTTTGCAGCTCCCGGTTCTTGTACCTCTTGTCTTGAAGAACCTTTTTGATGGCGACAGTTTCACCAGTTTCCAAGCACTTAGCCTACAATCACACCCAACGTCAGAACTAAGGCAATAATTATGTCACTTGTGTTGAAAAGGCTAAAGAAATGCATCCCATTTAGTCAACTGGAAATTTTACCTGGAAGACAACTCCAAATGATCCATGCCCTACAACACGCTCTGCCATGTAACTTATTGTCTGAAATATTAACATAAAATATAGAATTATTTTAAAGCAATAAACATATAGAATAAAAAAAAAAACCCACAAGAACTAAAATAGACGGTTAACAAGAATATGTAGAATATGACAAAAACCAAATTGCGACATTATCACCCTATCTAATAATATCACAAGATTCATCAATCAAAAACCAATCGGAGAGGATAATCGCCAATCACAAGACACAACAAAACAAGTTGCACACAGCAAGAAGTTATGTGAGTCACCGTAAAAAGATTCATCACAGATGATACAACAAAAACAGCATCGCGACATTCTCACCCTATCCAATAATATCACAAGATTCATCAATCAGTAACCAATCGGTGAGGAGAATTGCCAATCACAAGACACAATAAAAACACATTGCACACCGCAAGCAGTTATTCAAGTCACCGTAAAAATATTCTAGTCAGCAAGCAGCAAGCTGATATCATAACCAAATTGAGAATTTTCTTTTGTCTGTTATTGACTTCAAGGACAAAGACAATCATTGTCAATTCAAATGTCAATATTCAAAATCACAGCAGCTATAGGGAGTTGGAGAAAACATTTGCACACAAATAACAATATGAAGCTGTCGCATTGATTGTTTACAGCCTTCCAAGGTAAGCACAGAAAGTGAGACAATGCAAGAGTTAATCATTTCAAACCGCATAAACGAGTGTGTATATGATTGATAATAAAAAAAAGGGGGGGAAGGTATTACCTGCTTGGGCTGACCATTTCTACCCCCAATGGTAGTCACTATGATATGTCCTGTCTCCGTTCCGTTGCCATCAACAACTGTGGCTTCCATTTCCTACAAAATGGAGCAAACTGTAAGTAAACAACAACATGAACATAGAGAAAAAAAAACGAAAATTTCAAAGAGCGGGGTTACAAATTACATACTCTATCATCCCTAATTTTCATATCGTTCATCTCCTCTGGTAATCTATCAACACCTGCTGCTCCATGCCCACTGGCTTCTCTCAAACCCGAAGTTGGTGCCACACCAACCGATGTCATCTTCGCTGAATCCCTTACTCTTTTAACTGCTTCTGCTAAAAAACCACTCATTTACCTGCCAAAATGAACAATTCCACCATAATTAAAAAAAAAAAAAAAAAGATATACTAGATATGCGTATAAAAATGACAGTAACATACTTCCTTTTTAATTTTTCAGAAGTAAAATTGCAGTCAACAGGCTTCATAAATATAGAACCAAATAGGAAAGTCACACCACCGTTCAAACATGAATTTTAAGAGACAAAAATCGCAAATCCATTTCGTCCATAAATAAATATTCATTTTGCCAAAAAAGAAAAAAACATTGAAGGAATATAAATAATAAAAAAAAATCCATCAATCTCACAGAACACAACAAATCCAACGAAACAACAGAAACAAAAAAACAAAAAATCCCTAAACAAACCTAAACAGAAGATCCCCGCAACCGAAAGCGAAACAACTCGATCCGAATACACAAATCAAAATTAACGAACGCGGAGAGTTCAACGCACACGAAAAACACACAAAACAAACGCCAGTCACATCGGAGAAAAAAAGAACTGGAGAGAGAGAGAGAGAAGCATAAAATAAAAGGGAAGAAACAGAGAGAAAAAGAAAATATATAGTTAGAAAAGGAAGAGAAGGAAGCGAGATGTGGAAGCGGCGGTTAGAAGGAAGAGAAAGAGAGAGTTAGAGTTAGATCAATGATGATAATGGCATACATACCCATACTCATGGCATGTGTGAGTAACAGTTGTTTTCTGCTTTGCTTTTTTGTGTGGTGTGCTATAATGCGCTGGTGACAGTCAAAGAAGAAAACCAACCCATTCTAACTATTTATTTCTTCTATTTTCTTCAATAAATAAATAATAATTCTGTATTTTCGGAAAATAAATAAATAAAAATAGAAAAATCTAGCAAGTGTAACCTGGTTTTCTTTCCTTCGCTTTTGAATGTTCAAACTTCAAAGTTCAAAACTCACTATTAAAATAGTAACAGCTATTAATTGGTCACAGTGGCATGTGCCTTTTTGGCGCCCTCTTGCATGGGCGTTTTTTTTTTCTTTATCGTTCCCAATAAAAGAAAAAAATTACAATGACACGTGAAAAAAATTACAACGGCTAACAAATGAATAGACAACAACAGTCAACAGCCAAATATACGAGACATTGAACAGCGTGTCACATTTTTCTAAAAAAATTGTCTAAATAGTAAATTTTACTATTATGTCACGTATTCTGTTTCGCTCCAAGATCCACTGAAATAAGTGGCATCTTTCTGTTAGTCACATATTTTGCTATAGAGTCTAACAAAATAAGTGATCAATAACGGTAGGATAAGTGACAGACACGGCATATTTCACTGTGGCCAAGCGAAATACGTGGCAACTAGAAAAAAATCATTGGGACACGTGTCAGCATGCATAAATTTCGAGTTCGAGTGAATTTCGAGCATATAAACTTCAAATAGTCATAACTTTTGATGAAAATGTCCGATGGAGGTGTACAATATATTAAAACACTCGAAATTAAGATAAGTAATTCAAAAATAAAAAAATAACATTAAATTAACTATTTAAATAATTAAAAAAATAGACAAAAAGATAATTTTTGGATTATTGAAGATTAAATCCTAATTTTGAGGCACTTAGAGGCGTTTTTTGAAAGAAAAAAAAGTGGACCAAATCTCCTCTCAATTTGAGCGTTTTGACACCAATTTTGTCTTAATCGAACATTCCTGTCAAAAATTATGACCGTTCGAAGTTTATACGCTCAAAATCACCACCAACTCACCGAATTAGTAGGGAGCCGCCACATGTCAATTATCCACATATTTCATCCCACCACCTAGCAAAATACATATTGTCTTCCACGTGAGTGACACGTATTTTGTTATGCTCCCTAGCGAAATTCGCGTATGATTGCCATGTGTCCTATCCATTTTGACTGGTCACTTATTCATTGACCACGTATTTCCAAAAGACGTGAATGTAAATAAAAAACATCCCCTGGATAAGCTTCGCGTCACCAGAATTGCGTCACATTAGCTTACTTATTTCGTTGAACTGAGTAACAAAATAGGCCAGGTGACAATAAAGTAAAATTTACTTTACACGTGACATTTAGACAAATGTTTTTAAAAAGTGTGATACAATAATCGAGGTCCCCCAAATATACTTCATTTTTTTCTTTTGTTCTCGAGTTTAGCATGTTACAGCTAAAAGAAAATGGTGTCCTCAATAATTTTCACATAGATATGCGTATAAAAATGACAGTTAATATAATTCTTATCATTTTTTTATTTGTTATTTAACGAGATTTTATATACTTATTATTCGAAACTTTCGTCAAACTGCCACAGTTCACATAAAATATAGCCAGAGTGCCAGTCGGACAAAATAAATTGTCGAAATGCCACGCGGCATATCTCGCTGCTCGAAGAAGCGAATTACATGGCTTACTTGGCATGCCCGGATTGGTTGCATGGGGCGCTGCTGACATGGTCTGAACTTGCTGGAGATGGTCGCGAAATGCAGTAGGTCGTTGGGAGTGATGGCAGATTGATATTTCGCTGTGTCAGATAGCTGATTAGGTGAGTTCGCTATGTCACATAACTGGTTTGGAGTCCGCTGTGTCAGACAGCGAAATAGCCAAGGGGCCATTTTTGGGACCACTATTTAAGGGTAGTGTCCCCCTCCATGGCCGTCACATACTCTCCTCTCACGTTTTCCTCATCCCCGTTGCATCCTCATCCTCATGTGAGTTTTCTTTCTTTTTTGCTTTTGTTTATGTTTTTTATAATTTGATAGTTTGTTGTTTAGGTTGTTAAATATTGTTTGTTATAGATTTAATGCATTAGGTTCCAGAATATTTAATATTAATTAGTAGTTGATTAGTTAAAAGATATATGAAATATTAAAGTGATTTTTTGTTTTGTTAAAATACTTAATATATTTAAATAAATTTAATTTATAGTAACTTTAATCAAATTAAGTATATATTATGTAGTTGATAAATATAATGTTAAAGATTATTAGGTTTGTACTATGTCATATTGATGATTAGTTATTTTTTTTATTTTTGTGTTTATATTTTTGTAATTAAGTGATTTGTATTTTAATTTGAAAAAATATATATTATTTATGTAGTTTTTATGTGTTAAATAGTATTTATTTTGGAGATTTA
>PYAF01004575.1:361244-391454 GCA_007407185.1 Glycine tomentella | reverse complement strand
TGCCCAATATCACTTTATGAGGGTGGATCTTGTCTCAGGAGCGGCAACACAGATTAGATTAAGCAAAAGCTAAGTCTTCTCCCTCTTTTCTAATATGAAGCGTCATAAATAATTCTTTATAGTATTTTTATAATAATGTATGTAGAATATTATTATTTTTACATGTCAAATAATGAAGAGAAATTATCGTAACGGCCCCCTGGGATAAAAATGGTTAAGTTGCAAGAATTGAACCTTGAGGATAAAGCCCAAGAGAGGGTTAAAAACTCAAGAGTTTATTGCTTGAGGGTAAAGCCCAAGAGCGGGTTAAAAACTCAAGAATTGATTACTTGAGGGTAAAACCCAAGAGAGGGTTAAAAACTCAAGAATCTTGAGGGTAAAGTCCAAGAGAGGGTTAAAAACTCAAGAATTGATTGCTTGAGGGTAAAGCCCAAGAGAGGGTTAAAAACTCAAGAATTGAATCTTGAGGGTAAAACCCAAGAAAGGGTTAAAAACTCAAGAATTGAATATCCTCATCAACCTCGATTCAGCGATAATTGCTAGTACAGCTTGGCAGGTCAGAGTGCTGACCAACCAAGCTGGGGGCATCTGTTACGGTAATTTCCCTTGGCAAAAAATAAAAGGCTCATTTATCTTATTAATTCAAATACCTAATATCTTAATCATCAAAGGATATGAAGATATGACAAATATTATAACTGTCACTTATCAGTTATTGAGATAACCGAAGGTAGTGGAGATAACAACCCTATAGCCACTAAACCCACTATCAGTCAATCTCCATATACAGATAATGGATGAGACTCACTGCTCAACTAACTCAGGTCAGTATTCTCAAAGTTATAAATAGGGACGTCCTCCATGGAGAAAGGTACGCACACAGATTCTAACTCTCTCTCTCTCAGTTACACAGAGCACACACCCCACGTCAATTGGTGTATCTCTGTGATCATCAACTTCAAGATATTATTCTCCATTGATATCTTTGAAGTTGCAGAGTTAGAGTGATCAAACAGCAACCACACAGTACTTTTGTGCTGTATAAATATTTGAAATATCATGTTTGATTCTTATATATAAAAAAATATAAGAAAAAATAACTTCTAAAAATATTCTCATTTAAAACACTTTCATTCAATAATAACTCCTAAAATACTTTCATTTATAAACTACAAATGCCATAAAAAAAAAAAAAGACTAGAAACAACTCTACAGTATTTTACCTTCAATGTAAAAAATGTAAATTGATTTTGATAGAAAGTGTAGTTTTTTTTTTGGAGAGAGAATAGAAAGTGAAGTTAAACCAAGCATTCTATAGATTTACTGTTTAACGGACAAAGAAGGCACGGCCAATTCGTTTGTGTACCATATATGATTTTTTTCTTAAGGAACGTACCATATAGGATTGCTCATTTGTTTTTCGTGTGGCTATATTTTTAAAACTCTTTTGTAATTAAAACAGAACTATAAACAGGACAAAGCTTTGATTACTATTCTATACTATCGCATGGGCCTTTAAGAAATTATGAGAGAATTATTGAACGGATTATGGATTATTGATGATTGAATAGTTTTAAAATTTTCTATTAATTCTCATATTTTTTAGATAAAAATATTAAATATTTTAAGAAATTTATTTATTTATTTTCATTAATGTTTTTGTTTTAGATATGGCCTATGTTCGGTCATAATAACATGAGACTTACCCGTTTCTTGACCACATTAATCATATTTAGGGGTGCCAAAAAACCAAATTCAACTACTCTAAAATCGAACCAAAACATAAAAAACCAATTTGTTTGAGAAAAAATTAGAGTAAGTTACGTTGATTATCCCTAAAATTTTGTAAAATTACACAAACACCTCATACTTTTTTGACATTTATAATAACCTTCCTTTTTAGTATATATTTTCAATTTTTCAAAAATTAAGGGGTGTATGCATGTGTAGGAGTAGAGAAAAAACAGAGGATGTTTATGTAAATTTATAAAATCTCGGGAATAACTTGTATAGTTTACTAAAAAAAATCAAACCCTTTTTTTATAAACATTTTGCTTCAAACCAAATTATTTTATAAAGTGGTTTGGTTCGTTGTTAAAAAAATAAAAATCAAGCCATGCAGTTTTTTTTAATACAGAAACCATCCACAAGTTATGCAAAAAAAATAAACTGAACCAAATAAAACAAATCATTTGAAAAAAAAAAATCGAAAGCAAACTGTTTTTATAAAGTTATTCAGTTCGATTTATTAAAAAAAAAAAAAACTAAAAAGAGCTAAACCCTGTACAACCCTAATCATATCATGGGGATGATCCGCTACCACAATCCTAGCTACCTTATTACCTAATCACTGACCCAGAAGCATCACAGTTTGCCCTGACTCCTAAGAATATGGATTTAGTTTCAAAACCACTAGAGTACCTCTACCAAGAATCATAAATATTGTATATAAATACCTGAACTCCTTGACAATTCTTCTAAAGAAAAAACATATGTAATGTTGGTGTTACTTGAACATCTAATACGCGACTTCTTCTACTCTTAGATTCTCATTCTACTTCTTAGGATATATTATATTCTTGTATATTAGTCGCCAATTCAATTGTTTGAATGTTTCAGTTCCTATGGCTATAAGTAGCTGTCACCCATATATTCAACCATGACAACTCTCAAGCACTCATATTACGTACCATCCTTCCAACCTTGGTTAGTTAGTGTGTCATGTGACAATTAGAGCAGAACAATTTTCTTCAGAAAATATTAAGAAAACTTGTGAAAAGATATGATCCTACTCTTAGTGATTACTTATACAAATACCATATAGTATATAAATACTTTAAAAGGGAAAATAAAAGTGAAATAGGCTAGTGCTGCGTAGTTGTTCTATTCTAGGTCCAAATTCTAAATAATAGGTGCGGTGCTGCTGCGGCATGTCTGAACCATGACCACTTATTGGCCGGTTATAGTCAAATATGTATTAATTATAGTACTATTTTTATAATAATAAAGCTCATTCTTTTTAGTACAGTCAACAACAAATTTTCATCATCATGTTATAGTCATATACAGTACAGTAATAATTAATGGACTTGCTACACTTTCCACAATACTGAATGCAATTCACCTTGCATGAATTCAGCGCCAGCTCTGTGTAAGTGACGTCTGTCTTTCGTCCTTTTTTTAAATGTCGATATCTTAGAAACAAAATGTTATTTTTTATTTTTCGTTTTAAAAATTTAAGATTATACTAATTATTATGCTTTTTTATATTTTTATATTTTTCTATTATCACAATAGGTATATATCAATATGTGACTCTTAATCCTTATCTTTTTATCTTAGTAATGAAAGAACTAACAAAAGATATTCAAGAATAATTATCGTAGAGTATGGATTTTTTTAGATGATATTGTACCTATTAATAAGACAAAAAATGGTGTTAATAGAAAATTTGAATTATGGAGAAATATTTCAGAGTCTAAAGGATTCACGATAAGACAGAGTAAGACTGAATACATAAAGTGCGAATTTTCTTCACTGGTAAGAGATGGTGATTAACAACTCGTGCATTTATTTGGTCAAGAAGTGCCAAAGAAAGATATTTTTAGATATTTGAGATCAATTTTGCAAAAAGGTAGAGAGATGGAAGGGGATGTAAATCATAGAATCGAAATAGGGTGAATAAAATGATGGAGTGCATCTGAATTTTTGTGTGACCATAAAATTCTCCTTAAGATGGATGAAGATGTAAATCATAGAATCAGAATAGGGTGAATAAAATAACGGAGTACATCTGGATTTTTGTGTGATCATAAAATTTTCCTTAAGTTAAAAGGAAAATTTTATAAAACATTTGTAAGACATGCAATGTTATATGAACCTGAATGTTGACCAACACATAGGCAATATGAGCATAAAATAGGGGTAGCAGAAATGAGAATGTTAAAATGGATGTGTAGTTATACCAAGATTGATAAGATAAGAAATAAAAATATTCAACGAAAGGTAAAAGTAGTATCGGTGAGTGAAGGAGCATAGATTGATGTAGTTTGACTACATAATGAAAGGTCTATGGATGCTCCCGTAAGAACAATAATTTGTTACCAAGAGTTTGACATAAAATGAGTAGAAGTAGACCTATAAGTTTAGTGAAGAGTTAAATCCATTATTATCTATGTTTGATAATGTTTCTTTTTAGTTATTTTCCTCTTCATTTCTCCTTTCTTATTTTTTTCTTTTCTTTTTTTTTTTGTCTTATTTCCTTTTTCTTCTCCTTTTCCTTTTTTTACTAACTTCCTTGTATCTACCATTTGATTCATCTACCAATAATCTAATTAAATTGGATTAAAGATGCTATTGATGTTAAAGTTAATTTAACCATGAAATTGAAAAGAAAAAAAGGAAAAATAATATATGATAGAAAAAAGTAAGATGGGAAAGAGGTATATTAAAAAATATTTAATAACTTTATAAAAACAAGAATATTAACTATATTTTTTAATCGATGTGTCATAACATTAAAAAATACTTAACAACGGATCAAATTTAGTGTTTGGAAATAAATAAAATTAATTTTACACACTATATGTCATTTATAAGTAAATATACAGTAAGATTGGATATACATTATTGTATGTTTTACTATAGAAAAAGTAGAATATGTTGTAAAAAAAATATAAAAAGGTAGGATAAAATTAATGAGATATCAAATACTACAAGGTTTGACCTTGGAATCTCCTGCTCCAACATTTACCCTATGTTTGGTTAGGAAGGAAAAAAATGGAAGGAAGGAAAATGGAAGGAAAATTTTAAAATTTGAATCGGAAGAAAAATGGAAGGAAGGAAAAATTTAAATTTTTGTAACTAAAAAAAAAATTTTCTTTCCATTTTCTCTCCAAACAAACAAAAGAAAATGTTTCGTTAATCGTGTTTTCTTTCCTTTCAATTTCTTTCCTTCTATTTTCTCTCCGACCAAACAGACCCTTAATATTCAATAGTGCTTCAAAAAATATTATTTTCAAAAGAGAGTACATCAAAAGAGCCAAAACATACAAAGAGTCAAAACCTCATCAGGTACCTCCTTTCAATCGTTTGTCCAACATTTATCAAAAGACAGAGAAGCTAATAAATGAGCTGACTTATTTGGCTAATTGCCTATCAACCTGCACGAATAAAGTGGAAACTTAAGAAATGCTTCAAAAGTTCTTTCTAGTCCATCAGTAGCACATGGTCAGTTCTGGATTTCCTAACAGTGTTAAACGCATATATTGAGCATAGTAGGATTGTCTGATTAGCCATCATCAATGTGTCACAGTATTGATTAAGCAAGCTTAGAGCAAGTGCTTTTTGGCAATATCCAGAGGATGAAAAAGAAAGTGTAGACGACTAGCAGCACAAATTAGTTAATAACATTCCCATTATAGGCAAGTCTATAATTGCAAATCATAATAGATGACTAGCAGCACAAATAAGTGAAATAACTTTATTTATATAACTTTTTTTATCACCACGATATTGTAGAATATTCACTAATTTTAGTGATAATTAATCTTTAATTATCGAAAAATCTAACTAACTAACTTTATTTATATAACAACCATTATTTACTGTGTAAAAAATAAAACCATTACGTAGGCTCTGTTTGTTTGTGGCTACATAAATAATTTGGGGTAAAAAAATTTAAATATTGCAATTTTAATAATTATTTACGAATTTATGATAGTTTGAAAATTATTTGTATATCTGCTGTAGTTAATCACGTCCAGCCCAGATGTCTTCAATCACGGCCCAGTCAGGCGTGACTCAGGCCCAATCCCACCCCATCCATACGTGTTTAATCATGTCCCCAACAGGTGTGACCTAGTAAGCAGTCACGCCCCATCCAGGCGTGACCATGCTCTCTTATTTAAACTTCAAATTCAGCATTTGAACCTGACTTTGGCATCTCTGAGCACTTTGCTTTGACTCCTCTCTAGATTTATGTTTTAATTCGAGGCTTTGTGCAGTGAATCTCTGTCAGTCAAGTAAGTATTGCTCAAATATATGCTTTTTAAATTACTTGAAATATATTATATTATTGTCTTAGAGAATTATTATTGATCTAGAAAATTGTTAGTGACTTATATTAGAAATAGTTGTAACATATTTTAGCGATAATTTGGTAGTTGTAATAGGTTTATTGACTTAGAATATTATTAGTTAGTGACTTAGGTTATCATTAAGTACCTCCGTAAGACATAGGTTAGAATATTATTAGTTAGTTACGTAGGTTATGACCTAGGTTTTGATTAAGGACCTACGTAAGACATAGATAATCAATTTTAAAAATAATTTTTGTTCCAAATTAAATAAATTATCATAATATGATTATAAATTTTTCTCTGTTACAGGTGTGACCATGCTCCTTTCATCCATTTCCCCTATTTAAACCCAATAAGGACTTCACAACTCCTCACAACTGTTCTTCATCATCATTCTACTCTTGTAGTCGTTGGTCATATATATAAAAATGTCCGAAGATGCTGATTTTGTTTGTATTGTTATATATTATAGTGGTAGCAAAATTGAGAACCAACGTGGTGTTGTTTTTGAAGGAGAGAAAAGGCCAACACGTGTCAAGCGCAGCTCAACCATTGACGAATTGCATCAAAAAAATCAGTCAAAAGTTAGTTTTCAAAGGTAATCAATCTATCACTATGGTGACTGCAAGAATATGGTGCGATGATAAATATATTAGCATGAAAGTAATAGACGACGAAGACGTAAAATTTGTAATAGGAGAATTCTTCAACCAATTAAGGAAAAATTTCTTAGAGTTGTACGTGGATTATGCTGAAGCAGAGGATGTGGCTTTACCAATGAGGTCAGTTGATTTCAATTATTCACGAAATGCATCAGCATCTGCTGGTCCACTTGTTAATTTGTCTATGGAAGATGAAAATGACCCTACTTGGTTATGGATGACGATATTGATGATGACGAAAATATCGCAATGGAAAATCGTCTTGCCGAGCATGCTAGTGCTTCGGACAATGATGAGGATGATGGTCGAAGTGCAACTCAAATACAAGTATATTACTCAATGGTGGGAAAGTATGCAATCCAACCACAAGAGGATGCAGGGGAGTCTCAATTACCACAACAATGTCAAGGTGTGTTACCAAACAATAGTTACTTACATATATGTTTGTTTTTGGTTTATGTATTTTTTTTGTAATAAAAATGGGAAATTGCACATGTAGGCGAGGCTAATAACACTTTTTGGGATGGAATCCCACATTATACATACATTGATTGGGATCATCCGAGTGAACAAGATTCTGACACTAGTTCAAGTTTAGTTGAGGGTCCATGGATATTAGGGAATAAGTTTTTGTGAAACAGGAATTTGCACCAAAACAAGATGTGCAAATGGCAATCAAGCGGAACCTCATGAAGGAGCATCAGGAAGCTATTGTGGTTGAAAATACGTCCACAAAGTTAAGCATGAAATGTCGTGCACATGACAAGAATTGTCCGTGGAGGGTTAGGGTAATGAAACCAACGTACGGTGAAAGATTGGTGGTTACCAAATAGGGTGGGGATCACAATTTCTTAAATAATCACATTTCTCAGAACCACAGACAACTTGATGCCGATGTTATTGTTTCACTCGTACTAGGTACGTTATTGGATGAGATGATGATGATGAGAATTAATCATTTTATTATTGTTATTAATGATAACGTGATCATTTTTTATTATTAGGGATGATAAAGTATGATCCATCATGTTCAATTGGACTAGTCTAGGAGAGGATAACTCATTCCTATGGTTACAAAGTTTCATATAGAAAGACATGGTATGCAAAGCAGAAAGCAATGGCAATTATCTACGGTGATTGGGAGGAACGCATTTTTGCCGAGGTGGTGTGACTATATGCTTTGCTTTTCACCGGGTTTTGTTTATCATCTTCAAACAAAAAATTATTATGTGGCTCATAGAATTGTTCATGGAAAATGCGTGTTTCACAACATTTTTTGGACCTTCAGACAATGTTGCGAGGCTTTCAATTTTTGTAAGCCGGTTATTCAAATTGATGACACTCAGTTATATGGCAAGTACAAAGGAAAATTGTTGGTTGCCACAACTCAGGATAGTAATAATGAATGTTTGCCACTTGCATTTGCTATTGTTGAGGGTGAGACGTTGGAAGCTTGGGAATACTTTCTGGATAACATTCATGTGCATGTTACACAAAAGACAAATATTTGTCTTATTTTTGATCGTCATCGAAGCATATTGTTTACAGTTAAGAGGCATCGTGGGTGGCAACCACCACATGCTTATCATGTCTTTTGCCTTCGTCATATTGCGAGCAATTTTAATCAAAAGTTCATAAATGAAAATTTGAAGAGAGCGGTTATGAATTTAGGTATGGTTATAAACTCATCTATTCATTTTGCATGTATAACTAAATTTTAATGTTATTTAATTTGTGTGCAGGTTATACTCCTTCTATTGTTGATTTTGAGATAGCCTTTGCAAGTTTTCGAGATGTGAGTCCTGAGGTTGCAAACTGGATTGATAACATCCCGAAGGAAAAGTGGACATGTGCATATGATGTTGAGGGACGAAGGTATGGACATATGACAACAAATTTGGCCGAGTCAGTAAACAGGGTTGGTGCAAGAAACATGCCAATAACCGCGTTGGTTAAACATGCATATAGCAGATTGGTGGAATATTTTGTTTGCAAGGGGCAATCGGCTCTTAATAAATTGCAAGGTCCTTATCCTCATTGCAAAAATGTGGTTGCTATGTTGAAGGCCAATGAGACCAATGCTACTGCTCATTATGTCTGTACATATAATGTTGAACAATCTGTATTTGAGATTGACGATGGTTATGATAAATCGTATTCAATAAACCTCCCTGAGCGGTTATGCCAGTGTGGGAAATTTAAGGCGTTTAAGTATCCTTGTAGTCATGCCACAGCAGTCGCTTTACATGTTCGTCAGGCACCAGCACAATATGTGAATGACGTATTCCTTATAACAAACCTGGTACAAGCTTACTCATTTCCATGGCAGTCAATTGGTAATGAGCAAGCAATTCCACCTAGTGCAGATCCAGTGGGCATACCTGACAGGTCTATGTTGCGTGCAAAGGATCATCCAAAGTCAACTAGAATACGCAATGAGATTGATGAAGTTGAAGCTAGTCAAAGTAGTATTAGGTGTGGTATATGCAGATTACCTGGTCATAACCGTCGAAATTGTCCTAGTCGTCCATCTATCTCATGATTTCTTTACGCTGTTGTCAATGTTCTATATGTTGTTATCTTTCATAATGAAGATTTGAAAATAAACCAAACTTCCAATGAAACCACTTATCTTAGTTATATTATACGCTACAACGAATTTAAAACATGAAAACAACAAAAAACATTAACAATTGCATAGATAAACATAATTATGGAAAGCTAATAAAACAACGAGTTGGATTATTGGTTTGTTAAAAATAACGAAAACGACGAAAGGTACTAACAACAACAATTGAAACATGAGAATGAGGAAACTAATCATAATTTGGAAGACGTTGTCCAGCGGACATGTCATCTTCTAGTAGTTGGATTACTGGTTTGTTAAAAATAGCTAAAATTTCTATTGGAGAGAAATGCTTCCAGTAATTCGATTATGGTAACACCTTCAATACATCTTCGTCGTTTTTCAGTTGTATTATTTCATATTCGATTAAGTTTTCTGAATATTTTGCATGTCCTGGTTGTCGGAAGAACAATTGTCTGACAACCTGTGATTCGTGAATTCCATAAGGGGGAACTCCTAGCGGCTTAACTTGCTTGACTATATCCTTGAGTGCTTCGATATTGCTTCGGGAAGGAATTTGAAATCTTATTGGATTTGTTCCTGTAAAGAAGTAACCCAAAAAATTGCCTTGTCGTGGTATGTTCCACTTGCTGTTGTAATACAACATTGCATCATTAGTAGGAGTGATGGTGGATCGAAGTAGGTTGAGTACACCATCAGGTGTTCTGTTGATGATACATAATAATTCTATAGGACCAACACACGAGAATTTTTCATGGCACACCAACATTGTGCAAACATCATCATCATTTTTCAGTTGCAGAGAATGAAAAAAAATTGCTGACTTGTACTGACGGATGGTTGTCGATAGTAAATTTCATGCACGGATTGGTCATTGGTGAGCAAAAGGGTATTGTGCATTCTACTCTTGAGTGACTGAAAAGAACACTCATCAGGAACTCGCATTGGTATTGGAGTAGGACATTGAAAAGAAACACCAGTTTGATTGTGTATGATTGATCCATTCGGAAAAATGAATGCTAATTTCGAATTAGTAATGGTTTGAGAGCTTGTTTCACCTAAGAATGTCATACTTGTGAGATTGAATTTTTTTTGCGGAGGTATGTAGTGTGGGAGGGTCTGGTTGTCTTAACGGGGTATATATAAGGGTGCAAAGTCCCGCCTATGTGGGGCGTGACCAATCGTGCCTGGATTGGGCGTGACTAAACTCATATCGTGATAGTGTTGTCAATGTCATTTCACAGTTCCACATGGTGTAGCAGGCATGCGTCCTGTCAAATTTATTACCCCGCAACATTTTATTTTGGATATGTTAATGTTTTATTTATCTTGTTACATTTCATAATGTTTTGCTTTTAAGGTGTTCTTTTTTGTTATTTTTTGCTTTATGTTTTAACATAGTCCGTAACAAATGACATATTTCATAACCTAACGACGTCCGTGACAAATATAGGCAATAAAAAAAGGTTCATAATCAAAACATGTTTAACAATTACATAGGTAAACACAATCATGGAAACCAAATTAAATATCAAAATATAAAGTCTACGAAGCAGGAGGCCACTACTGATGACGCACGTGATGATCTGCAATCTGTGTCTACCACGTCCACGTGAATACTGTGGAGCAACAAAAGGCTGTTGCACGTGATATGGAGGTAAAGTATCCTCGACCAGCAACTCTGGAAGATAGTCTGACTAGTGTGGTGAAAAATCTATTTGGCTATAAATTTCCTCAATAGTTGCATCATTCCACGACTAAGTTCCCTGACTACTGCTCCCTGTCTGATCCCTGCATGGCATCGATATTGGACTGACATGATACGCAGGCTGGACCTGTGTGTCCATTGGTGGGGCCTCTGGCCGATAATATATATCAGCCTCTGCCTGCATAGGGTCATAATATGTCTGATATAAACCGTATTCATGACCTACGAATGGTGGCCTAATCCATCCACTCATGCATGGCCTGGGTGCATGAATAGGCTCAGGAACTGGTGGAATAGGTCGTCGACGACGTCCTAACCCTCGACCCTCTTTCGCACGACGCCCAATGTTGATGGATAACTGTGGCTCCTCCGGAACCTGGGTCAGCGGTGCCTCTAGACCTGCCTCCTCCACCCGAGCGTCTCTGAAAACAACAATTAGACGACCTATTTCCTTGTGTACATAGTCCAAACCTTGGATGCCAAATTGTTCAGCCGTCATGACAAAATACAAATTCTCCAGACCATCAACCTATAACTCACAGCAGAGTTACATAAACAAAAATATAACATAATGGTAAAAAAAATGATTTTGAGTAAATAACTTACACAACGTCCTAATTTGGCACCCCATTTTGTCACATATCGCTTGCCGGAAAGTCTATACCACACCATCTACTCATGGTTCGGTGACATCAGACCATGTATTGCAGGAGGCACTACAACATGTTCACCTCTCCTATTCCATCTCTGTATAAATTTTCTTAGCTTACAAGCCCAATTTTCTTGGGCTTTACCCCGAAGGGTATAATCATGCACACCTTTCAATTTTCCAGCCCTGTGAGGTATTGGTTGATCCCGCCCAAATTGCCTCATACATTTATCAGGCTGCGAATACTCAGCAATGTGAAATCAAATAATAGGTGTCCTAGCCATACACAAATGTTGTGTCTCAGGAGATGCATCCAAGAAATCGTAATCTCCATAAGGTTGCCAAACCACCTACACAATTAAATCATATATAGGAGTCACTTGCATATTCACATCCATTTTAAATAAATATATTTCATTAAAAAAGTATACTTCATCTCTAGTTAAGGTGTCTAGTCTGTCTCGATACCAATTCAGTGAGTTCATGCTGAAGCGACTTAGAGCATTAAATCTAATATCCAGATTAAACATTCAATTGTTAATTGTAGTACGCATAAATACACGGTCATTCAAGTAATACAAAATAAACATACTTGTGTCCGAAGTGGCGGTCTGGCTCATAGGATCAAGTAATGGGGGAACAATAGGTGGAAATCTGAGCCATGCCTAAATTTGAAGCAAAATAGTGCAACCACAATGTCTTTTCTATCGGGGTTTGTGCATTCGCACAACTGTCTAAACAAGTTTGCAAGAATCGCAGACCCCCAGCTATATGTACCAATATTGGCAAAGTCACCACCAAGTAAGGCGATGTAGCGACATCCTACTACGATTCCCCCGATCTGTCGCAAAGGATCCAAGATCCTAACATTCGTGCAATGTGAGCCTTCGTGAAGTATATCACATTCTGAGGACCAGCAACTGCATCCCATGAAGGATACACTATCGAAATATGATAACTTCAAACTGTCGGTGGATAACTCGGTGTCCGCATCAAGGCCGTTACCAAAAACCTGATTACACAATTCTGCCCAATCTGTGTAAGTCTGTCCGATAACGACTTGCCCGTCAATAGGCAATCCTATAATACCTGCCACATCTTGCAAGGTAATTGTCATCTCACCCTACGGCATATGGAAAGTGTATGTCTCTAGCCTCCACCGCTCAACCATAGCACCAACATCAATTTGAACAATACATGTTGCTTATGAATTTATAAGTTCAAAATACACTATGTTTGAAACCAGCAATTTGAACATTAAAATTTCAACACATTAAACACAACAACATTCTTAAATCGATACATGCATATACTTCATGCGAGCCACATGTATGAAACCAGCCTCAGTCAAATACTATGCGACTACGTCTAGAATATCATTGGGTTGGGGTCCACCACTAGGTTTACCTCCGCGACGAATCTTTAGCTCTCTCTTTGTCTCCTCATTCCAAACAGCCTGTGAAATATGAGTGCTTTGTCTACGCCTCCTAAGTACATCCCATCTATATGGTCCGGGAAGAACATGCGTTGTGGGATCAGTAGGCTCATGCTCACGATCGGAACCAGAACGAGGTGACTCAGATGACGATGACTCGGCCATAATAGTATGCTACACATTTTATAATCATATTATAATAATTTATTTAATTTGAAATAAAAATTATTTAGAAAAATTGATTATGTATGTCTTACGTAGGTCCTTAATTAATACCTAGGTCATAACCTAAGTCACTAACTAACAAAATTCTAAGCCAATAAACATATATCTTAGGTACGTCCTTAATGATAACCTTGGTCACTAACTAATAATATTCTAAGCCAATTAACATATTACAACTAATAAACTATATCACTAAAATCAATGTTGTGAAACTCGAGGATCGGAAGAGCATCGGAAGGGGGTAAAATATTGTAACTCGAGGATCGTAACTCGAGGAAGAGTTACGTGTATATGTAAAATAGAAACTGCATAAAACAAAAAATGGGTGCAGAAAGTAACATTGTGTATCTGGCCCATATTAGGAAGAAAAGAGCAAGAGGAGTACAAAAAGCGAAAAAGGGGGTATAGGAAGAAAATTGGTGGAATGATGGAACACAACATCATCGCCCAACCTCCGTCTTCTGTCGCTACCATACCGCTTTTACTCCACGTGCGACGGGAGGTTCCTTTGCGAGTGACTGTACGAGGCGTGCGAGCCCACCCTGACGGCCTTTGTCTGCAAGGTCAACGCCAACAATGTTGTCAAATGCGCAACGAGCAAACGCGGAGAAGCTATTTTTCGTTTTTTTTTTTCTACAACTGAGAGATCGAAACGGATCGTCGATCCGTCCAACTTGCGAGCAAACGTGTAATCTGCCACTGATCTGCAAAGCTGTCGATCCTCCCTCCCAGTAACCTCGTCACCCCCTCTAAGAATCGCAAGATCGCACGACTATACAATTATACTCGCGATCTTGATAACATTGGCTAAAATTTTATAATCATATTATGATAATTTATTGAATTTGGAAGAAAAAATATTTTTAGAAATTGATTATCTATGTCTTACGTAGGTCCTTAATCAAAACCCAGGTCATAACATACGTAACTAACTAATAATATTCTAAGCCAATAACTAATAATTTTCTAAGTCACTAACTGATAATATTGTAACCTATGTCTTACGAAGGTACTTAATGATAACCTAAGTTACTAACTAATAATATTCTAAGCCAATAAACCTATAACAACTGGCTAAAATATGTTACAAGTAACTATTTCTAATATAAGTCACTAACAATTTCCTAGATCAATAACAATTCTCTAAGACAATAATATAATATATTTAATGTAATTTAAAAAGCATATATTTCAACAACACTTACTTGACTAACAAAGTTTCACTACACAAAGCCTCGAATTAAAACAGAAATCTAGAGAGAAGTCAGAGGAAAGCTAGAGAGATGCAGAAGTGGGATTCAAATGCTGAATTTGGGGTTTAAATAGGAGAGCATGGTCACGCCTGGATGGGGCGTGACTGCTTGCTAGGTCACGTCTGGATGGGGTGTGATTGCTTGCTAGGTCACACCTGTTGGGGACGTGATTAAACACGTTTGGATGGGACGAGATTGGGCCTGGGTCACGCCTGGCTGGGGCATGATTAACTACAATAAATGTGCAAATACTTTCCAAACTACCATAAATTCGTAAATAATTATTAAAATTACAATATTTAAATTTTTTTTACAATAATTTGGTGCAAATAGAGTTGAGTGGGCCTGTTTGGTACAATTGATGTGAGAAACAATTTTGAATTGAGGAATTCATTTTACTCAATAGCAAACACAAGATGGACCATTCTAAATTATGCGTAAGAAGTAATTTCTACCCTTATTTTTTTGGTATTCATTTCACGTGACACAGCGAAAGAGACAAAGAGTCATAGGTTGTATTTTAAATTGCTACTGGAATTGCGATCTAATCGATTAAGACTTAAGAGTTATAATTTATATATATAAATGGCTACAAACGAAACTAATTTATACACAGCTACCACTACATAATGAATTATAAGTCAATATTAATTGTTAATTATTTTTTTTATGTTAGTGGAGAATTCCAATCCACAATCTGCCTCTCCCTCTCTTTTCTATTCAATTCTTAAAGTTTGATTTCTAACCAAATCTTATAATTTATATATATGTATATATATAATTGATTATTCAATTTACAAATCTTGTAACATAGTCAATAATCGATTGATAGAAAAATATACTCAATTAAAATGTGTCAATTTAATCCATTATACTAAAATAAATTAATCAACTAAATTAAATTATAGCACAAATGTGCGTCGTATTTTAACAAGGTTATAAGAGTCATTTTTATATATTTATTAAATTCTCTCCTCTTATTCTATTCACACTAAACAACTCATTTTATTTCTACTCTATTTTTCACATATTTTTCTTAAATCAAACAACTCAATATTCAACTTTATTTTCACTCTTTTTTTTAATTATCTATCGTCTATTTCCAATATTCAACTTTAATTACACAAATATTTTTAATAACTGTATATTTATTACATTAACTATCTTTGCGATTTAATCCAATTTTGGAGTTGAGAAAGTCAACATGCAAAAGTTTTATTCTTAAGCAACATTAATAATAATAAGTGATAGTACATGTACTGTCAGTGCGCGTACAAATAATTAATAATGTGTTTGACAAATTATTTTATAAATTTGTAAATCAAACTAAAAATATTTAATAATTAAATTTCTCTCATTAATTTTTAAGCTTACCTCAAAACATTACTTTAGTATCGTGGGGCCATAACTTAGCCCATCATTTGTAATTTGTCTATTCAAGCCTTTGTTCACCAAAAAAACATATTACTTTAGTATAGTTTGAACTTATAAATTATAATTTTTTTTTTATCTCAATGCTTTAACAATTTTCTTCATATATTTCCTTCATTAATATTACACTATTTAATCTTTAAGCGAAAAAGATAAGAGATTAAAACTTACTAAATTGTGTAAAATCAAAAGAAGCTTGCAGACAAGGTAGTCATGATTTGGATTTGGAATAAGTATCACCACACAAAATTCAAGAATTAGCAATTTGACATACCTCTCTTTCTGTGCCCCCACAATTTTTTTTATCAAAAATGAAAATATACCACAAAATTGCAACCTATCTAAAACAAAGTTTTATTTCCTATTTATAGGACAGCAAAGCCCTTTGAATATAATAACTAAGATACATAATAGTGTGATATAGAATGTGTTACTAGTATTTCTGGTTCACCTAATTGATGCATTCCATGACGAACTAACAGTTTCCATAAAGCATCCTTCTCACAATCAATTAGCCAAGTCAAGTATCCACGCTTGCTATGCATCCCCAAGCATAAACTCAATTTATTTCTAATGTAGAAACGAAACGGTCCAGCAGTTACGAGAAAGGTAACAAACCTGACAAAAAAACCCTATCAAAAAGAGAATCGCTGCATAAAGTAGACAGATGATTATGTTCAAATCAATAAAGGTAATGATCTCAAGCAGAGACTACGTAATATACATGAGGAGTGAGGACATATCAAGTGAAAGCATGAGAGGAGATAACTTTGATTGTTTGATCTCAAATGATTGATCAATATTGAATTTAAGTAAAAGCAATCTTTACCATTTATGTAAGATTGAATACTTTAAGATTAATCTCTTCTCACCTCTCAGATTCTCACTTGATTAATCTTCCTATATATATTTCACACGCTAAAAACTTTCTTACTAGTCTACATAATGATTCCCCCTATCTAAAACATCAAAGGGTCCTGGATTCTCAGAATTTCTCAAGAATTTGCTTTCATTTGGAAGAGTTTTAGGTGATCCAAATTTCATTCAAAGGATGTAAACTGCTTCAGAGTCCATATGTAATGTTGATTACGACTGGGCACTGTAGTGCCACTCATATATAATAGGGACAATTACCACAGGATAAAAGATTTAATTGAAACTTCCTAATAGAAGACTACAGTCTGTACCTCTACGTTATGCTTGCTGCACTTGTCGGGAAATCTGTAGCATCCAATCAGTATACCCAATATTAGCACCCCTTTGGTCCTCAAATAGGTTTGAAAGAAGAAGGAATCCTTCTCTGGGGTGTTCGCCTTGCCTCACAAGGTGGCACAACTGGTAATATGCACGGTCAGTACTTCTGAATTTGTCAAGTACCTTCTTCAGCTTCCTTGACATTTCGTTATCATTATCTTTAAGAGTAACCTGTTTATGGAAACAAAACATATACACAGTTCAAGATGGAGGTCAAATGTTATTCAACAAGACAGACAAAGGAGGAATACATCACAAATCTACTAAGTTATTTAATAGATTAAGATATCCATCAACACTGGTAAACCGATCTCATCTTATTGAATAAACTTATTAAGCGACAAATTTCACACAAAATCCATCATTGAATTTATTTTTTATCATGAAGCGCAGCACAGAGAAATGCATACTAAATATATTTATTGAATACTCGGTTTTTTTTATTTATTAGCCTATTGAATACTCCAGTGATATATATTAAGGTTAGTAAACAATATACTTGATGCAAGAAAATATCAACAATTTGTTTAAATACATGATGATATCAATTTCCCTAAATTTGCCAAGCAAGGTCAATATGACAATTGTTTATAATTCAACAATCATATAGACATGCAGATTGCAGAGAGAGAAGAACTGAACAATAACAAGTTTTAATGAAGAACCAGAAAACACTTTTGGAAGAATTTGAACAAGATGAGATAAAATGAAAATTTTAGAATACAGAACTGCTTAAAATGACAAAACTAATAAACCCTTGTCTCTCTTTCCCTCTCTCCTCTTTCTTGAATATACAATACCTTTGCTAACTCTTCTGCAACGTCAGACCGAAGTAAGTTCTTAGCTATATCAGGTGAAATCAGTCTACCAAACCATATAATGAATTGGAAGCCATCGTCATATATGTAAAGGCCCCTAGAATCCAAGCTCTCCACAGTCAAAGGTAACCTTCTATCAATGTTTCTGAAGTCATCGGCCTGGACATAAACCACAGAAACAGAAACAATTTAAGGAGCAGACATTTAAACCTTTTATTGATGACTTTTCAGAGGCAGTAAATGTATACCTTCAGAAGATATTCATCAAGTCGAAGCAAACTGGGGTAGAGAAGTTTCAACAACACTTTTATTGGTAGGGTCATCATTGTGTGTCCTGCTGCACACCGTTCATCTAGAGGAACATCCCCATACCCACCACGGAGAGGTGTTGATCTACAAAGAGCTAACCCATACAAGGGTAGGAACTTTAATGACTCAGGATATATCATCCTATTCACCAAGCGATGTTGCACAGCATAGAGATTTCGAAACTCTCGGAGGCCTTTCACAATTCTTAGTTGTACAGCACTCCGTGCTTCTTCCAGTTTATGGGACAATGTTTTCTCAATTGCTGCAAATATGAAGGAATTGTTTAATTAGATGAAAGCAATATGATCCAAACGTATGATGTCACTAGAATATATAAGTCATGTGGCCCTACCTAGCCTACTAAACACAGATAAAATTGCACCAGTATCAGCCAGGCGATACATATCTGCCAAGTCTGTAACTACTGGAACTGCCGCTGTGTGTACTCTGATTCGCCTTTCTCCGCAAGATGCAGTATACCTATTTTAATTGTTAGGGATGGAACCCTTTTTTATAGAAGTTTCAGATTCTAATCATACGGCCATAATGACCTCAACTGAATAACAACCATGACAGACATCTACAATGATGTAAAACAGAGAAGAAATAATAATAAAATTGATAAAATGTGCTGAAGCAAAAATGAAAAAAGATAAAATAAGTTCATTTCATTTTTTTCATTCCAAGTGCAAGTGCAACACCAAAAGCAAGAAAGAAAAGAAAAGGATAGACTTTGAAAAATTGCAAGATGACAGCACCTCGTATAGGAATCATCATAGATCCCAACCATATATTGCTGCTAACTTGATCAAAATTTAATTGGATATCATTGTTTCTTGTGAAAAAAATAACAACAATCTTCAAAAAAGATAATCCCTTAATGCAAAAATGTGATGGATGAGACAAGCCTCGTGTTTAACATGGATGATTATGCTGCAAGAATGAACTTATACATCTATCTTGAATGAGAGTATCATAAAACAAATTATTCAAAATCATCAGAAAAGATGACGATGTGCATGCACTATAATTATAACTCATCTAAAGGATTATGGAAGAAAGGATACACCAATGCAACTTGGAAATACATTGTCTGAGTTGTCAATAATGTTTCTTCAAGAGATAGCTGTATGGCATATGCCTTATCACAATCGACAGCTGGAAGTGCTAATAAATCTGTGGACCTTAGCATAAAGTTTCCATGATAAGTTGTGAATCGGACACCTAGAAGCACAAAAGCAATTATCAGCTATATATTTATATAATTGCATACTTACTTCATGAGACAGGAGAAAAAACAAAAGGCAAGCAAGGTTAAAATTCTCATGAATACACAAACCTTTTGCACATCTAATTCGCAATACAGCTTCCCAGCCAGTTTCTCTGGTAAGGTCTCTCCTTAGCTCATTTTGTAGTTTCTCCCCATGAATGACTGATTGGAAAGCTGGATAATAATACACTTGACCAGCAGTATACTTTGCCAGAGTTCCTATAAATAGTAAATTATAAGCAGATAGTGAAATTTGTCAGTTGTCACCTATATGTATATAACTATAAGATTGTTAGCATGCAAGACTATGTGATTAGAATAAGATCACTTATACTGAGGGAAGCATATTTAACAGAATTACAAAGAAAGAAAGTACATGTATTTGTTCACAGCCAAATAGCATGCATCATCAAACAATTGGCCAATGCCAACTAAGCAGTTAAAGAATGGGAGGTAACCCTTTACTCGTATTTGAGTGGCCCTATTAGTTTATAATCCACCCATCCTTAATCACACAGCACATCTGAGTAAAATTATGGTGTACTCATTCAATCAAGTTTATGATTCAAAAGTCCAAATGAAGTGAAGATCATGAGAACTAAGAAAATTTTATGAAAATTAGTTTTTGAAAAATAAAAATAAAACATAGAGTTGCAAACCATCATAAAACAACACTGTCAACAAAGAATCATCATAAATATCAATCCCACGGAGAAGAAGTTGAAGGAATTGTAAATATTTACCCAGGGATGCTATGTCAGTGTACTTATCACTGAATGCATACACATTCACTGAGATCTGGCACTTAGAAAACTCAGCAGCCATTTGCTTGTAAAAGGGGTCTTCTGGCAATCTCAACACATGTTCTTTATCTGTGCCATAAACTTTAGAATCATCTCCACGTAATTTCAAGCGACCAACACCAAGAGATGGGAGGGTGTTTTGAAAAATTAACAATTTCCCTCCAAGTTGATTCTGTATAAAGAGGCGGGGAAAGTTCACAACAGTGAAATGCATAAGAAAGTGGGATTGGGGTGGAAAACATGCACTGAAATTCCACATTCTAAGTGAACGCTCCTTTAAATTTAGCAAACCATGGATTCCATTTCTGTGCATGTAACTTGCTTCATTATGATATATCAGACTTATTCAATGACTTTCTGGTTGTTTAGAGTGCTTAGCAAGACTTGAAATCCTTGCAACTAAACAAGGTCTTGAATATTAAAATTTAAATAAGATATTCCAATAATAGCTGTCATGTTTGATGGTTTTCTATAACTGGGTTAAGATTTTTCTACATAATCCCAGGAAATATATATATATATATATATATATATATATAGAAAATTATAACTAAAGTAAGTTTGCATCAACAACACTCAATTTCATTTATCCTCTTGCAATTTACCATGGAAACTAATCTTTTAAATCATATTGTAGCATTGTTTAAATAATAGAAAACTATATCCAATGCATTTGGTGTAAAAAAAGCTGACTACTACTTATGAGTTATGACCAGAAAAAAACATATAATAATAATACTACTACTAATAATAATAATAGTAATAATATAGGTAAAAAGGGACTGGCATACCATAATCATAAAGGCAGCCTTAAGAGCAGGACCAAATGCAGATTCCAAATTCACGTTGTCCTGGAACATGGATGGCAGACTATCGAGAAAGGTTTCCACCACACTTCTTGATTCTGATAAGTTCACAAGGAGATCATCCGGCAGGGGAACAAATATGTCATCCAGATCTGAGACCACCAACATCTGTGGTTGAGCCAAGGATGACTGGAAAAGTGTAACATAGAATAATTAGCATAAACTATACCAACTAAGGCAAATATGGACATATATTAACAATGGTAACACTATAATACTACAAACCTTCATGTTATAAAAATGTATTGTGCTGTCAAAAGTTGCAAACCCAATTTGTGTTCGTGGAAAGCCAGGCAGCTCATCTAAGCATGACTTGATTGTTTGGGCCACAACCTGCAATAAGAACAACATCAACCATCATTAATAGTGAGTTTGGATGACACCTCCAGAATAACTCTGAATTGTAAAATACATTCTATAAACCAAAGTTGCCCAGAAAAAAACATTTGTTAAAGAGCTAAGCCATAACATTTTGTTACGTTAGGGCAAATGCCTTTTTGGACATTATTGGTATAATTTGACAATTTTTTCCATAACAAATTATAAAAATTCTAAAAACAGTTACACAGATAGAACAAAATGATTGTCTATTTACAATAAAAAGGTAACTTTTACTCAACAATATTCAAGCAAAATCTATCAACGTTGCTTTTAGCAAATATTTTCAAAAGTAAAACTTATTCTTCCAAAAAATAATTCTTTAAAATACATTCTACTCAAGTAATTCTACACAAATAATTCAAACATGCTCATAAAGCACAAAATCAATCCCTTCTTTCTCTTTCCTCCCTTCCTACGCGTGCTTTCCCCCATGGTCCAATCCTACCTCCTTTTTTTCTTCTGTTGGGTATGTGGGTCTGTAATGGCGGCATTTGGAAGCAAGAACTGATTTGCAGGTACACATCAGTTGTTCTCAGTGTTTGCAGGCTGACAAAGTATAGACTGACCATTTGTACAAAAACAGTTTGCTAGTTTGCTTGACTGATCCAGTTTTAACAGCTGGACGCTTTATTACCAATTCAACATAAAGGCTGATTTTTACAGGTTAATCCAATTGGTGACATAGCTGGTTCATGGCCGAAACAGTCAGTTCAGCCCAGTTGTATAATATTGCTAAAAATAATATACAAGATACAAGACCTATTTATTTATGCTTTTTAAAAGTGATTTGTTATTAGGAGATTTTATGAAAAGAAGAAATTTATTTTGTTTGGTTACAATTATAAAAACACTTTTATTTTGAAAGGTAATTATAAATACAGTTCTTTTTACAACCTACTGAAAAGAACTTTTCAAAATAATCATAAATCATTTTTTTCTTCAAAAACTTGAACAAACACTAAACAATCTTAAAAGTGATTTTTTTCTTCAAAATATGTTATTTTTTCAGGGAAAAAAACAGAACAAACGGGTTCTTATATCAAAAGTTTAGTGAAAATCTAAAATAACAGATTTTGGTGAGCAGATCACTTGATTGCCTAAAACTCTAAATAAACTAATCTTAAGACAATACATTATAACCCAATCTTTTGTTCAGGCTGGTCGAACAAAATTGATCACATGCACCTGGCTAACTGGGCTCCAACTATTCAATTCATGCTAAAATACAAACAAATATTGCATATTAGTAAAATTATTTTCTTAAATCAGACCTGAAAACCCCATTATCTGGTAAAGAAATGGAGTACAAATTATACACTTCTTCCAAGCTTCAGTTATGCATAAGCTAGATTTCATATGAACCAAACAATTGCCACTCAAAAAAATGGAATCATCAATCATTACATAACAAAACCTACTAAAGTTAAAGAGCTAGAAATGAAGTGCTTACCTCAATCATTCCACTTCTAACTGCAGTTATTGAAACATCAATGAGGAAGAAATATACTGGAGGCATAGGAGGCCGCACCATATAATCTGTCGGGGCAACATATTCTACAGTACCCTTTGTAAGCTCAGGTCGTTGATTCATATCAATTCTTCTGCCAGTGGCATCTAATTGTGCATAATATTCACTAGGAACTGTACATAAGGCTCAATATATTAGCATCTTAAGTAAGAAATATTAAACCAATTACATGTGCAGGTTACAGTCATGGCAAACACACAACTTTCATTATAGAAGATCTTCATTAAAAATGCAGGTTACCAATCTGGATTGACACCATAACACTCAATATGTTAGCATCTTAAGAAAAATATATTAAACCAATCATGCGGTCACTGACACTACAACCCACCTTGTAAAGTTAACAAGCCAAGTATATGTATGATTTAATCAAGTGACCCTACGGGCACATATTCAATAAAATGGTAGTAATACATAAAGTAATGAATTTTCAGAACCACTAAGTATGTTCTTGTTTCAGAATGTGATGGACTGAAGTTTGGTCACTTTCAAATCATATATCAATATCTCCTAGACAGAGCCTTAATTACTTCAATTTTCTTCTTTAAATATGCACATTACTTGGATTTTAATAAGAACCATTAAGCATGTTCTTATTCCAAAATGTGATGGGCTGAAGTTTAGGACATTTTCCTCAATAGAGATTCAATTACTTTAATTTTCTTATTTTATTATCTTAAAATTGTGAAGTATGTGAATGTAAAAAGTACCGTCATTAAGCAAGGAGCAGCTGTTGCACCGGAACTTTCTTCCACCTTCGGTAAATGTCACATATGGATTCACATATGTGCGGCATCTCCTACAACGTATAACAGCAGATGCGGCAAAATTAACTATGGGTACCTCTTCCTGAAACCAAAGAAACATCAATGCAGTAATGCACAAATAAAAATAACAACATCGCCAGTATGAGTAACTGCCAATCAAACAGGATAGTGAGGCACTAACCCCATCAGGAGATTCTGCAAGCGGACATACAACTGCTCCCAGAGGAAGAGGCCACCTCAAACATAAGGACTTTGAGATAGGAATTGCACTGGTTGTGAGACGTAGATATCTAGAGTTGCAGTTCATGGGATACATCTCAGCTAAAGACTTTGGCTCCCCGTCACCATCCAATGGCCTAGGCAGTTCGTTAGCATCAATGGACGACTCCATGAGTCCAGGACGAGCTTGAATTGATAGCGAATTGAAGTCTTCTGTCAAGCCCTGAACAGCACCTATAGGCGGTCCAGATCCCGGGTGTTGCATGGGCTGGATGCCTAATGGAGCAGCCATTGGGGGCTGCGAAACATAACCTCCTTGATGAGGTTGAAAAGGTGAAGATACTGCAGGTGGGACAGGTCCATAATTTCCTTGATTGGAAGGGTGAGAGGAATGCATAGGTGGAGCTTGCATATCTGCACCAGCTTGTTTTTGTGCATATCCAGGAAAAGATGGCTGAAACACGGGAGGAGGAGCACTCGAACCTGAAAGTGCAGGAGGGGGAGACCCCAAAGAAACAAAAGGCGTCTGTGACTGCGGCCGAGGTTGAGGCTGAAGAGAAGGTGGAAAAGGCTGTGTTTGACCGGCAGAAGGTAGAATTGCCGGTTGTCCCATAGGCGGAACATGTGGGGAAGGTGCTTGAGCATTTGAGGAAAAATGTTGCCCTGGAAAACGCTGGAAAGGTCCACCAGCAAGTGGGAAATTGGAAGGAGGAGGAGGCACTGAAGGGTCATTAAACTGCCCCGGTGGCACGGGTCTAAAACGCGGCGCCCCGGATTGAACCGCTGGCCCGGATGATGAAAATGGTGTGGAAGCCAAGGGTGGAGCAGGAGGAGTAGGTCGAAAAGAAGGAGGCTCTGATCCAACCATGGGACCACCAGTTGGTGCAAAAGGTGTCACACCCTGTGCAGCAGCAGCAAAGGGTGGTCTTGAAGGATAGGTTGGACGACCAGGGTTTTCTGTCCCCATAGTTTACACAACACAACAATAACAATAATCCAAACCACTTGTTAGGTTTTTAATTAATTCATAGCTTTGGTTCCACTTCCACCATCACCAAGCCTGCAAGAGAAAGCAATTCGATACAACCGATGCAGGAAAAGCCACTAAGTGTCTAACACAGTCCAAAATGCATTTCACTCCATTCAGGAAACTGATAAAAAAAAAAAAAAACCCAATGAACTAAGAGACGGATCGAAAAAGGTGAAAGTGAATTGGAGATCGCGCTAGAACAAAATGAGAGACTTACCGATGCTGATGTGATAGGAATTAGATCGGAGAGGCATGTGGAGAATCAGAATGGGGATATTCGATTGAATCACTTGCTAAATGCTTGTTACACCATGTCCTAGTTCTCCCTGCTATCATACGCCATTCTTCTTCCCCATACTCCCAGCAATAATCGTATTTCATTTTTATTTTTTTTATTCACACTCTACAGTCTACACCAAAAATCCAAAATACTACTACAACTTTTGTTTCATATGGTACCTTTCACTGGAAACTGGAAAATGTAAAAGGAAAATGACTTCACCTAAATTTCCAGATACGTTGTTGGTCTGGAGAAACGGGTGTTAGTGGTTGCATTTGCAAACAAAATCTTTTTAATCTTTTTTATTTTATTTTTCATTATTGTTTTGTATTACAGACGTTTTAAATAGTTTCATTTCATCCCTCCTCACATGTGTTAACCATCCATAATTCTGCATATAATTCTATAATATAAATTTTCACATTCTTAAAAAAAGACAGTATATATATATATATAAAAGAAAAAAATAACAGTTATTGAATTTTATAAAATTATGCTTTTCTACATAGAAGTAAATCATTCATGAAAACAAAATCAGCCTTCACAAAACTCTTATTCCAATCATATAAGCCAAGAGCTAAAAACCACAAAAAAGGAGTTCCCCAATTTTTGCATTAGTTTTAATTTTTGTTCCCATTTTAGCAAAATAATTAGCATAATATAATTACCTTTCTATAAAAGTTGATCCAACTCTACCACTCAATTAAGGAATAACTAGATTCCTAGTCTCTAAAATGATGCAAGCAAGCTTATTGATATGAACCATAACATCTTTAATGAGATTAGTTAAGAATCAAGATAAAATGGAACGTCACACTAAAGCTACAAGTCCCTTTTTTCTTCAAATGACAAATTTCTTCGTTCAAAGTTAAGGATAGACCAATTTTAAAGTCATAAATTCAACATAGATATTGATTAATTCCAGTATGCGAGAAACTTAAAACATACCACAAAGATCATTTTGAATGTTTGTTCTTCCTACACTTTTTAACGGAGTTTAACAATTTATTTTTGCTTTTTTTTTAAAACTTTGTCTGCGCCTTAAAGTATTTTTTTTTTTTTTATGTAAATGACATCAGTTAGGAATGTAACATACAACTATGAAAAATGAGGCAGAGGAATAACTGTGGAGCATCGACTGCTTGAAGGCAAAAAAGAAAACTAATTACTTTGTTACTTGGCGTCAGGCGATCACACCACCACTAGGAACCTAGTGTCTATAGGAATGGTAAGTCCAACAAAGATGGAATGGATTGATTTTAGTCCAAAAAAAAATTGAGATGGGTTGGATTGGTCCACTTTACAAAGTGGACTAATAATGTTAGCTTGTCTCACTTTTTTTTAATAGGTTAAATGAGTCAATTCATCGGGTCAAACCTATTTTGTCATCCTTATCTAAGTTAAAAATGATAAAATGAATCTAACTTGTTAAAAACGGATCGGATTGATTCTAACTCACAAGAAAAATAGGGTAGGTCGGGCTGATCCACTTTGCAAAGTATGCTAACAATATTAGTTTGTCCCACTTTTTTTAGTGGACTAAATGGGTTGATGCGTTAGAACAAACCCATTTTATCATCTAGGTATAAAAAAAAAAAAAATTATTTAACAGAATGAGTAATCTAATGTTTAATAGAAACATTAAAAAAACGCATACCAAGTCAGTCAGGTTACTTATTAGATTGTTCATCAAACCGCTGCTTATTCCAAGACTTTTATAGGACAACACTTCAATATTCAAAGACATTCACAACCACCAAAGGATGAAATAATAAAAGTGCAAAATTGGCCATAAGTAAACTTACACATCTAGCTATAGTTATCCAAACTGAAAAAAATAGGATTCAAGGAAAATTGAATACAAACTCATTGTTAGACTTGGAGCAGATTCTTGATAAAAATGACACTCTCTTCAGCATATGATCAAGTGCAAATAATAGAATTATATAAAGGTCAATTGTATCTAATAAGATTTATAAGGAAAGACTTCATAACAAACTAATTAACCAAATAATAAGATGATAAACTTTTTTAGCAACTCCAATCCTCCGCATGCAACCTTTCTTAATGGTCATTGTCTTTATTTTGGACCTTCGAATTCAATAGACACTCATAACTAGAATTGACAACATACTCATTTTATGAGGCTAGACTATTATATTATTCACGTAAAGATTTTTATATTAATTACTGGAATGACTTGAATCGAGTTTAATATCAGTAAGATAACTAGTGACTAAAAAATGAAAGTGTAAAATTTGATTACTCAAATATGAGTGTTCAATATTTGCAAAAGAAATTATTTTGAGATGAAGAGAGACAGGGAGAAGATGAAAAAATAATAAATATGATGGAAAAGATAGAGAAAATATGATGAAAATAATTTATAAGAGAGTGAAATTTACAAATATTATTACTCTTATATAAAAGAACATGTAAGATTGAGGGATAATCATGTGTATCTCTTTATGTACGATACAGCTTGTAAAACTTGGCTTTGAAAAAGAAAAAAACTTACTAAAACATGCCATTAAGGAATTGTTAACATGTGGTTTTGTAACTCAATTGGTTAAAGTGTTGGTCTTATGAGGAGAAGGTTATGGGTTTGAGATTGACATGAAGAGGAGAAATGTTTTCATGAATTATGTAAATTACATAATGTTTGATGCATGATGCCAATTATATTATTGATATTCTTGAGAAATATACTTAATATAGTAGTTAAAAAGTCAAAAACTCGAAATTAATAGTATGTTTTTATGGAAAAATAAGTAATGAATTCCAATTATTCAATTTTCTGATCTACTTCCCCCTTAATTGCCAACGTTGATCTCTCAATTAATACCAGACGACGCGTCATAAAAGACATTAAAATCACGGTAATACTTACATCCATCTTATAAAAACATAATCACAATGTTTTTGGACTAAAACAAACCAAATTAACAGGGTGTCATTCCTCGGCTTTTTTTTTTTTTTTACCAAAATAAGTTAAAAATGAAAACAATTAATATAATGGGTTGATAAAAAAAAGTATTTATCAAAATAGATAATTGTTGTCACATAAAAAATAACAAAAACTTCATGTATTTTCATTCAATTTAGTGTCCATAAGCCAACTCAAAACATCCTTTTCAAAAAGGAAAAATCACTTATTTTATTAAAAAAATATTTTTAAAAAAAGTTAAAATAAATTCTCTCATATTTTGTTTTCATTACTATGTACTTTGTTATATTTATTTCAAATTTTAGTTAAGATTATAGATATAAGTAAAAAAATGAAAAGTATATTATAATTACAAAGTTTATAATAAAATATAATTTAATTATATAATGAAATGTTAGACAATAATTCAAACATTGTTACAATCAGCATCATAAAATTCGGTTGGGTCAATAGTAGAGGGTTAGTGGATCAGTAGTCCAACCAATGAGATAGTAATTGGTCCAGTTTGATCTAATCTATATTAAAAAAATTCAAAATTGTATTATATATACGTATATAACTAACATTATTTGATTCAAAAAAGTTCATCCATTCAAAAATCTAAACTAACAATTGAAGTATTAAAGTTGATAGTATAAGTAAAATGTATTAATAAAAAAAATGTAAATAACAACTACCTAAATTAAAAGAAAAATATAGTTTTTAATAAACAAAATAAGTCAAAAGGCCACTTTAAAATGCAAAATGAAAATTGTAGAAAGCATAAAAAGGGATACAGAAAGTAACATCATGGATCTGGCCAGATTAGGCCCAAATAAGCAAAAACCTAATACCCAGTATATATATTCTTTTCTTCCAATTGTGTCTTCTCTTCATGGTTGTGCCTCTTCTCTTTTTGTTGCGCCTTCTTTTCCTGGATGCGCCTTTTCTCTTCCTATTGTGCCTTCTCTACCTCTGCCGCAGGTGTTCTCTCCCTCCCTTCTAGCCTCCTCTTGCAGGTGTTTTGCCTTTCTGGTTTTTGTTTTGGCGACGACAGTGGCAGTGACAACCAAAGCGTGAGAGCATGAAGGCGGCCAAGGCTTGAAGTGAAAGCAAAACTCAAACCGGGTTTTAAAAATCGTTTGGATCACTGGGTCACTGCAAAGCTAGTTAGTCTGACCGGATCATCCCAAGCCAGATACACGACCAGTTCAATAACCAAATTGGTCCGGTTATGCCACTGGGTACTGGTTGAACCAATTTGACTGGCCGGTTCAGGCCAGCTTTCACAACATGGTTACAACTATAATTTTAATTTTTTTTATAAATGTATTTGCTTAATAAAATAATATATTTTACCATAAGAGTCTAACTCAATTGGTTAAATAGGATATGAGTTGTTGCAAAATTCTTGATTTGATTCATACGGATAAAAAATAATAATAATGATATTTTAGATGAAACAACATTATGACTAAATGAATCTCCTTTATTATAACATAATTATATAATATATTTAAATTAAAGCCTAAAAAATGTATCATTAGGATACTTGAAAGAATTATGTACAAATTCATTTTTTTAAAAATATTATATATATATATATATAATAGAGGTTTAAATGATTTTTTTTATCTCAAAATGACATTTTTTTAAAGTTAAAACTTTCGTTCAATATTAAAAGACAATAACATATAAAAAGAGGTACCAAAAGAAAAAAAAAAACAAA
>PYAF01004575.1:346708-361144 GCA_007407185.1 Glycine tomentella | reverse complement strand
ATTAATACTTATTATAAATAGTCTCATCAATATAATATGATTTCTAATTAATACTTATTATAAATAATTTTATCAATATAATATGAAAATGATTGGTATATTAGGTTGACGTGACCGACTTTAAATTGAGAGAAAATTATTATAAGATTTTAGTCATTAAAATGAATATTTAGTGATTATTTGACTGACGTTAAATATCTGACAGAATATAACTTAATAAGGTGATATCTAAGATGACTCTTACTACTTTCTATATTACAAAAATAACTTATTTTACTAAATACTTTATTTAACAATTCATTATAATAATTTGTTTTAATTTTCAACCTATTTTAATAAATCACCCATCATTCCTCAGCAAAAAAAAAAAAAAAAAAAACAGGGTGTCATTTTACCGTGAGTGACAAATGCTAGTAATTACTGCTTCTGCTCTCTCCAGTCTCCAACCTTTTGGGTTATGGAAACCTATTGGACTCTAAGTTGGACAGATGTACAAGTTGGTAAGGCTCCGTACAAGAACTTGGCAATGTAATTAACTCCTCTGTCAATGTCCAGAGATTTTTAAGGACCCTTGTTTAAACCCCCAACTTTGGTTAGTTGGGCAAATTCATTAATTCCCAACTATAATAATAAATGATCTTAAAATTTACTTATGTGTGTTGTGCTTCACCAGGAAGCAGGAACGATGATTTTGACATCTACGGACTCTCGAAACGAGAAAAATTATGTTTTAGTTGGCACGGCCTAGTTCAGCTTAGTAGATGTTCCAACAAAAAATATCCGTATTTAATTTCAAATTGGTTTTGCTAGGGTAGCTAATAAATAATTGAAAATGATTTTTTATTATTAAGAAGCATGGTATTTAACATTAGCAGCACATTTTTATAACGACTTTTAATAATAATAAATTATATTTATTAATCTTTAACCATTTTGCTTAAATTAATTGTTACTTTATTAGTAAAATAAATTTTAAATTTGTGGTGAGCTTGCTATTGAATTAAAGAATTCAATTAGACGGAACTATCATTTAATCATAAATTTATTAACTTTTATAATAATGAAGTAAAAGTTTTATACTAACATAAAATTAAGCTCTAAATAATTTTTTCTTTATATTTTTTATATTAAAAAAGATATATACTGCAGTAAAAAGAAACAAAAAAGTAGTGATATGTTTATATAAAATAATTCGTGTATTTATTGATGTATTAGAACAGATTTGTATGCAAAAATAAGAGAAATAAAATGAAAATAAAAGTATAAAATAAATCATTAATGTGATAGAAATATATAAAAATATCAATGTTGTAGAAAAATACTTTGTATGAAAAGTATAAGTTGGATATTTTTGTTTTTCAGTTGAAAGATAACAATAACATTTAAATTTAATTGTAAAGCGTTTACGTAGAAATGGTGAGCATTAAAAGCAAAGGCCAAAAGGATTGGCACTACAAAAGGGAAAGAAATGTCACCATTCTGATCATCCAAACCTAGCTAAGTGCTTTCAAAATACAAATTACAAAGAAAGGAGTGCGTGAGAAACAAGATCTTTACAAAAAAAAAAAAAATGGAGAGAGTGGCTAAGGTGTTAGTGATGTTGGCCATGGTGGTGTTGGTGCTAATTGCTTCAAATGTTGAAGGGGGACGATTACTGAAGGAAGAGAATGTGGATCAGCCCCAGACCTTCCTTGGATCCGGTGGAGGCCTTGGTGGGATATTTCCAAGCCCAAGCCCAGGTTTCAGCTTCACCGGTGTGGGCTTTGGCCCATCCGGGTTTTGCACTTTCCCTGGTGGTTGTACCGGTACCCCTTCTTTGCCCACTTTTCCCGGTGATGGCGGGTCACTACCAGTTCCACCACATGCATAAGGAAATGGCTTTGGTAGAAGACCTATGTTATAACTACATAAAATTATTATTACTTAATGCTAAGTAGTGAATTAAGTACCTAGAACTTTGTTTAAGCTTTAATTTTCCTTTTATAATTATATGTATGCGTCTATCAGGTTTTGTTTTGGGTTCATGGCTAGGTGTGATATGATTTCTTCGTGTCTTTATTTCTATTTGGTTGTTCACTGCTATGATCTTACTGGTCATTACTGTAATAGATGTCAGCTTCTATCATGGACGCTACAGTTTTTTTAATTATTTATTTTATAGTTATGAGTATCTTTTTTATTTTGTTTGCACCATACACAATGCCTTCATTCTTCTTGCACTATCTTGACAACATTTTTAAAATTTTTGTTTTGTATATAGCTAGTAAGCAAAGCAAGACAAGTCTTAAAAAAAATGTTAACTATGAATTATAATCACGCACTTTCAATACGTTAAACTCTCCAAAATTTTCATGAGGTATGCTTACCTCAAGTGAGGCTAATTGTCAATGCGGACCTCCCACAAAGTGTGTCTTGCTAAATTTATTTTTTAAAAAAATTATTTATGCCTAAATGTTTTTTATTTTAAAAATATGTTATAGTAAAATTCAGTATAATTTGATCTAATACAAAAATCTAAAGTTGTTATAATTTAATTAAAATTAATTTTAAATTCAAAATCAATTTCTCAATATGAAACACGTGTAAAAACTTATCTAAGATAAATGATATTTTAACATGATTTTGAATACAAACACGCACCAAAGTTCCTCAGCAAAATTCAAAGTCACTCATGCTTGCTTATAGAAGAGCCTATAAGATGCGTTATGACAAAAGTCCTAATGAAGATGTACCAAAATAACTCAAATGACATGAAAATTTGGCTTAACGTGCGTAAATAAAAGGTGTTACAAAAAATAAACGTAAACTATTCAAGAATGAAGTAACTAAAGCTTATGCTTTAGAAAATTTTAGACTTACCAGAAAAAAACATTTGTTATTAGTCTTTATAAAATAAAAAGGATCTTATAGGTTGATAAAAATATCACTTGATTAGTAAAAAAATTAACACATTTAAAGTAAAAATAATCTTTTAAAATTTGCTTTAGGCATAGGTTATTGTTGAATCAATCCTAAATGCACACTATGTAGCTTCAGTTTTTAACTTATTTTCTTACACATGTTCAACAGTGCTAAACTTTGATCAATGCATACCAAATTACGCTAAAAAAATGTGTTGTAGATATAGACATGAGGGAGTAATATTTGTTAGTTTTTTCTTTTTTCTTTGTTATTTTTTAAAAAAAATTATTTGTGTGATATCTCATTATTATGGTGTGTAATTTTACTACACCTTAAACTTACAAAAGAGTTGAGTGATTTTGTGATCAATACATACTGTTGAAAATTCTATATTGTATGCTGTTACTTTTAAGTGTAAATGCTAAAATTGTATTTCAAAATTCTACTATTAAAAAATGTTTAAAATTGTAAGACTACACATTTTAGTGTGTTAGGTCTTAAAAAAGTATTTTAATCTCTAACTTTATAAAAAAAGTTACTTTTATTCTTCTTTTCTTTATTTGTTTATTTTTTACATAATTTTTTTTTGTGAAATTAGGGATTAATAAAAGAAAAGCTGTTTAAAATCTCACGTTAATTAATGTACACAACTCTTTCATAACTAGTCCAAATAGGTTATAATAATAACATCGTAAGATTTTATTTTATATGTAGTAGAATAATTTATTTAATAAAAAAAATTCATGTTAGATTATCTTCATATGTATATATAAATTGAATAATTTATTTAATAAAAAAAATTCATGTTAGATTATCTTCATATGTATATATAAATTGAATCAATAACACTCACATACTAAAAGTAAAATTATTCTCTGATTAACTGGATTGAAAATATCTGAAGTCTAATAAAAAAAATCTAAAACATCAATCTATTTATCTTATTCTATTAGGTGTGGCTAATGTCTCACGCTAATGGTCAACTTGACCTTTGACATGTACATATTTAACATTTGTATTTCTACTTTAATACCTTATCCTTCTTCAGTCAATACCATAAAGAGAAAGCCCCACCAATAATGTTTATATTTTAAAAATTAACAATATCTCATTCACTCTCGGATCAAAGTTTTCTTACTTTTCTCCGCAGTTGAATTTTCAAATTAAGGAACCCAAACATTAAAATTAAAATTTGCACGTTATATTATAAAATGAAATAAGAGTTAAATAATGAATAAATAACTATTTTGGTCCCAAAATATATAAACCATTTGATAATTTAGAAGATCAATTTTGGTTAATATTTGAATGTGTCAATTACGTCCTCTCTTAAATTCTTATTTTATCAATAAATTATAATATTTGAGATACTTAAAAAGTCAATTTAATATTAAATTATAAAATTTAAAAATAAATTTATCAATAAATTATACACATGATATAATAATCATATTTTTTACACATTCAAAACTAAATTAGAATTTTTATTATTTTAAAAATTAAATTGTCACTAATTTATATATTAAAATATCAAAATAATCATTTAATCTAAAAACTTTTACATTATTGATTTTGAAACAGCACGACCACCCTATAGTTCTTTATTAACCCCAAGTAGTCCTGCTCCCTGAAATTGTACTTGTTCTGATCCAATCATGATATATAAACATATTTGTTATTCTAATATCTTATTAGCGGCTGCTATTTATTTATTTTATGTATCTTGCCATCACATTATATCATATTAAGCCTCTATTTATTAAATAAGAAATAAAAAGGAAAATAATATAGTTTATTTGGTAGAATATATTAGAGTGGAAATAAATTTAAAACTTGAGACTCATTATATTATTTTTATTTATTTTCACTTGTCTCTCCCTTTTCTCATATTTTATTTATTTATCTTCTATATATATCAAATAATTTTTTATTTTATTTCTCATATATTTTATTATTTATTTCATTTTCATCTACTTTATTTCTCTCATCTGTTTGAAAGTCCTATTTGGTAAAGATGATAAAAATTTAATAGATGAAATTATGAAAATAAAAATGATTAATGGAAATAGGTGAAAATAAAGTGAACATTAAATATAATTGGTTAAAGAAAGATAAAATAAAAATAAGTGAAAAATAATACAATTAGTTCAACCAATTTTAAAATTAATTCTCCTTAAATCTTACCTACCGAACACCACAAATTATTTCTATCTACTAAAAAAAATTTCCATCCTTCAAACCATTAAACCAAGCATAAAATTTGTGCTTTGTACTCATTATTCTCTACCCTGATTCGATGTTCAAATATGATATTAATTTGACATGATGTGATGTTTGACGGTTGTCATCATCCTACTATTCACGAATCAACTACTTTTTTTTTTTTTTTTTAATTTCGTGGAAAGCAACTATCGTCGTGAAAAATTCTAGTAGTGATTTCTTTAGGTATTTCTTTTTTATTCATCTCTTTATGTATCTACAAAAATTTGAGCGTGTACTCATTAATTCCTACCCTGATTCAATGTTCAAATAATGAACTAACTGTTAACTTGTCATGATTTTATGTTTAACGGTTGTCATCGTCCTATTCATGAATTAATGGTTTTTTTTAATGATTCTTCCATGAAGTCATGCTTTCTATTTCTGGCAGTGGAAACTCGTTATTGACATCCAACTCAAGATATATTCCTGGTTGCATACTTAACTAAAATCTTTTCATAAAGAATTTTTTGTTACAAGCAAAACGAAAATATTACTAAGGGCGTGTTTGGTTCTTCGTTAGACTTGCAGTAACACGAAGTCTGAGACTGCTTCACCGCAGAAGCATGAGTATTGTTGTTTCTCTGACCTCCGTTTCAGATTGTCTTACCGGTGATCCAAACACACGTTAAAACGGCACAAGATGCGCAAACAACATGAATAAAGTAGAGAAAACTATTGCTCCTATAGACATATACTCACCAGGGACTTAACCACCAAAAAACTAGAATCTTGCTATATACCACTACAAGGAGCAAAAAGGAATCTCTACATATAGAATAATCGCTAAAAGAAATTCTTGGTTAAATAGGATGATATTGACAGTCACCAAATCATGTCATGCCAGTGGCATGGAAATGGCCTGCTTGTGCTTATTCAATTTCCAAACATGGTCTATGCATGATGTCATTGGATTTTTATCTTTCTTTGCTAATTTATATATGTAGGCTGCACAACATTATGAAAAGAAAATTTTAAAGTGTAAAATCACCTTTCTAATCCTAAGAAGCCAAGGGACAGGTGAAATATTTTCCCCAAGATCAATTTTTTCTCTCCATAAAATAATTCAAAATATAATTGCAATTGTTTTTTAACTTATTATGTTTTCTTTTCCTTCTATTTGATTTTCCCATGTCTATAAATACCAACCTGAATCTTCTGCACAGGACTCACAAGTCACAAAGCATTTAGCAAAGCCGAAAAGCAGCTGCAGAGTGGAGACCCTCTGAAACCTTGTAATCAAAGTTTGTGTTGTCACTACTCACTACTCCTGTTCTCACCTCATTGATTTTCTGTCACTTTATTTGCATAAATGATAACTGAAACGACAATACGTTAGTTGTTTTATTTCATACTTTCTTATGAAAGAGTACTCGTATAAATGTGTCATCTCATTTCCTTTGCATGCATTAGGTTCTTTTGCTGAACTTGATCTCTTTCGCTTAGGAATTGAAAGTTTGTTTTACTTGAATTAGACATCCACCTTGACCTTTGTTATTTAGCTGCATGAAACTATGTTTATAGCATGCATATCTATGTTTTGTTTCTCTGGCAAGAAATTAAACAAACTGGTAAACTTCTGCATAGTTATTTAGTCTCCGATTAAATTGAATTATAGTTACAACTAAAACTGACAGGTCTGTAATATTTTTTTCATACGCAAAAAATTTCAACTAGTTAAACTGTTGTGTTCCAGCTTTTTTGCGTGCTCTGGAATGATATCTTGATTATATTTTTGTTCTCAACATCTTTTGCCTCTTATTGGAAGATACTTAGAAGCTTTTTGATTGCTTGAATGTCAAGCATTTCTCTTTGTGTATTTCTTTTGTTGAAAATCTCTTTATGATTAATTTTAAGTTCAGTGACATCAGTTTCTTTTCTCTTCTAATCAATTTGTTTCAACTCTCAATATTCTTCTCCTAGTGGAACTTCACTTTTTTACTTATACATGTGTGTGTGATTCTATTTTGCGTGTTAGCATATGACAAAAATATGGTCCCCTCTATGATTCTCAGCGAATTATGCTCCAAAGTTGTATCATGAGTTGTTCAATGTCCATATTATTCTAGCTTGAACATGATGTCCCCAATTTTTATCTTTGTTTTATTTGAGTCAACCAGATATTTCAGCATGAACAATCTAAATCATATATCTTCAATCCACCACTTGGTTTGCCTCTTGTAGCTTGAGACTTGAGGAGAATGGATACCTTCCTGTTCACTTCTGAGTCGGTGAACGAGGGTCATCCCGACAAGTTGTGTGATCAGATATCTGATGCAGTTCTCGATGCTTGCTTGGAGCAAGACCCTGAAAGCAAGGTTGCCTGTGAGACATGCACCAAGACCAACTTGGTCATGGTATTTGGAGAGATCACCACAAAAGCCAATGTAGACTATGAGAAGATGGTGCGCGATACTTGTCGTTCTATAGGATTTGTGTCCCGTGATGTTGGCCTTGATGCTGACAAGTGCAAGGTATTGGTGTACCTTGAGCAGCAAAGTCCTGACATAGCACAAGGAGTCCATGGCCACCTCACCAAGCGACCAGAAGACATAGGAGCTGGCGATCAGGGTCACATGTTTGGCTACGCCACAGATGAAACTCTTGAGCTTATGCCTCTCAGCCATGTCCTCGCAACCAAGCTTGGCATGCAGCTCACCAAAGTGCGCAAGAATGGGATTTGTCCTTGGTTAAGACCTGATGGGAAAACTCAAGTCACTGTTGAGTATGCTAATGATCATGGTGCAATGGTCCCGGTGCGCGTCCATACTGTTCTCATATCCACTCAACATGATGAAACCGTTACCAATGATGAGATAGCAGCAGACCTGAAAGAGCATGTTATCAAGCCTGTTATTCCTGAGAAGTACTTGGACGAGGAGACAATTTTCCATCTCAACCCATCTGGACGTTTTGTGATTGGTGGTCCTCATGGCGATGCCGGACTCACGGGTCGCAAAATCATTGTGGACACATATGGTGGTTGGGGAGCTCATGGTGGTGGGGCTTTCTCAGGGAAGGACCCTACCAAGGTGGACAGGAGTGGAGCCTATATTGCTAGACAGGCTGCCAAAAGCATTGTGGCCAATGGACTTGCCAGAAGGTGCATTGTGCAGATATCATATGCAATTGGTGTTCCTGAGCCATTATCAGTGTTTGTTGACACTTTTGGCACTGGAAAGATTCCTGACAAGGACATTCTCAAGCTTGTCAAGGAAAAATTTGATTTCAGGCCAGGGATGATTTCCATTAACTTGGACCTTAAGAGGGGTGCAAGTGGCAGGTTCTTGAAGACTGCTGCTTATGGCCACTTTGGAAGAGATGACCCAGACTTCACATGGGAGGTGGTCAAGCCTCTAAAGTGGGAATAGCGCCATGAATAAAGCTGATTGCCAAGAAACTATGTTCGATCTTATATGCTTTCATACCTAAGATCCGTGATATGATTTTGCCTTAGCTTTTGTATCTTTATAAATAAATAAAAGATATATATATGTCGAGTTGAGTCTATGAACATACAAAGGACTAGCTGCATAGCAGCATCAATGTACTATTGGAAGTTAATGTTTGAGATATATCCATTAGATCGCTATCCATTATCCATTATGTTTCCTCTCAATTGCCGAGTCTTAGAGAATCTTGAGTCCCCTCATTAACTAATTGGACCTTCATTTTATTGGTTTAGACGTCATTTGCAGTTAGTAATGTATACACACATATGTAGCCACTGGCTTAATTGTTTACATAACAGTACCATGCACCATGGTTGAAATTCAATGATGTGTACTCATAATATAATACTCAATAAAGGGACTGAAATGATGGAGGATTGGGGATTTTTTTTAACGATTGTTGTAAAAGGAATGAAATACAATAGTGTGAAACGGAATGATCTAAAGCATAACAAGTATTAAGAAGGTACGATCATAAACGGATTATTTTAATTTTCCCCAGTGGCTAGGCCAACAGATATATCAAATAAATATAGGAAAGCTATTAGATTCTGTACATACCCCAAATATTTTGGGTTCTTATCAATAACACCCACCTTCATACACAAACAATGTATATCCTTCTAAAACATATACCTATCCTTCTACAACAAAAGAAAGGAAAAGAAACCACAAAAAATTATTATCCCCTGCTTAGCCTCTGCCATGCCCATCTTGGGTAGGCAAATCCAAGAATCTAATAAGATAAAAAATAATAACACTCGCTTTATACACCCCACTGATCCTAAAAAAGAATCCCATTCTCTTGGTCATGGCTGTTACCTTCCGCTTTCTGATCTAGAGCCCTGAATGTCACTGCCATCTGTGTCAGAATTTTCCTTATGGGATTCAATTTCTGAGTTAACCCCACGATTTCTTCGGTGCCTACGGTCCTGAGCATCCAGACAATGAAATAAATCAAATGTCAGTCTAAAATCATCTAGTAAAACTAATCGTCTCTTTAAGTATGGGAATATGTATCCATTTGTGATCTAGTAAGAAACTGAAAGGTTGATGCTGGCCAACCAAGAACAGACAAAGGGCAATAATTTTTGAGAAAAGATGCTCTGAAAATGGATCGAAGAAATGAGCTCAGTGATCATTGATCAACATCCTTAACTAGGTTCAACCAGCTCAACTAAGATAAATGGCTTTTGATAAACAACTAAAGAAAACAAAGCTTTGAAAAAAGATCATGTTAATGGTGACAAAGTATAACAAACCTCTCTTGCTAAAGGGTACTCCTGTGACTCAAGTATACGCACAACTTGGCCCATCTTGGGTCTTTTCTCGGAATCTGGATCTACACATCTCAAAGCAGTTAAGAGCGCCCGTTTCAAAGCTCTGGTAGATGGCTTCACCTCAATGTTTGGGTCCACCACTTCTTCTGATCGCCTGTTTCCAACCATTGTCTTCAGCCAATCAACCATATTAACCTGAGGGCATTGTAGTTCATTGTAAATGCAGTCAAAAATCATCAGAAGTAGTCATAACAAACTGTGATGTAGAAGTAAGCAATTGAGAACTGAGAACACAAATAATATCAGAATTTTTTTGTAAAAAATCAAGCACAAGATCCTCAAGAGGGATATCCATTTCCCTCTGCATAGACACATCACTGAAAAAAAACTAACAACTAGGCAACAAAAAACTGGGATAGGAGATCCCCATCTGAACAAACGACAAATCACTAGATGATATTGCTAAAACCCCTAATTAAATCCCTAACTAACTTTAAATCTCTATTTCACAAATGGAAGCCCAAAATAAACAAGTCATCTAAATTCTGCATCATAGTTGAAATCTACACTACAGCTGTACAGCAACAACCGTGATTGCAAAATTACTAGAAATGTGAACAGAAAGAAGAATGAATAAGAACTGATTCATCAATATTACAAAAGTTAGGTCCAAGATTGCAAGTTCCAATTGATAAACAAGTAATGAGAACAGCTGAACATAACAAATTTATATTCTAAATTTTAGACAACTGAGTATGATGTTTAGAGCATTCTAAGGCTAGGAATGAGTTATGAAGGGCAGGGTAGTAAGTTTGCTAGAGAGGACTGAATGGGTCCATAGTTGCAATAGACAACATTAGTAGCATTCTTGAGAATGTTCGAATTTTTCATTGATTAAGGGGATAGCTTACAAAGTGAAGATTAACTCCTATAGCTGTTTTAAGTTTTAACTAGTCACTGAATTTTTCACCATAATGGCCCATGATATGCTTTTCTTACAGTACAAGCTATATTATTATATGGAAAATTTAGAACCGAGTGGATGAAAATAGGTCAATTTTTAAATGTGTCTAACTGGAAGCATTTAGGAATTGGAACAATATAGCCTTAAGTTGGCTATAGTAGGGTAGGAAAAATGCTATAAATATACTCTTTGACAATCTATTATTGGGTGAGGTATATATGAGAATTTTGACCAATAATAAAGGTATTGTTAAGAAATGAGTAAAAGAGTAGGTTGCAAACATTTGTCAACTAGGTAGTAATGTTACATGTCTAAAATCATATGTTAAGATAATAGACCTAAAAAAAAGAATCATGTGTTGCAAAACTTGCAATTAACAACCAATGTTCACGACAAGCACAATTTTTTTTTTGGTTGAATATTCAAAAGCTAATGGTTTATGATTATTTGGTGAATTTAATGAATTGTTAACAAGAACACATACTTCAAAATGGATTTTCTTCCAACATATAAGTAAGTTTACTCACTTCCTGTGCTGGACGACCATAGTCAATGGGATCTCTTCCAGTTATGGCTTCCAATAGCACAACACCAAAGCTATAAACATCACTCTTTTCATTTAGAAGACCAGTATTTGCATATTCAGGAGCCACATATCTGTCAATTTTATGGAGCAAGAAAGAAAGAATAAATATAAGGATCCAACTCATCAAATTTCTCTTAGCAATATTGAGTGCAGAAAAAGGACATAGCTCTATAGTGAAGAACACAATAATACGGACCCAAAGGTTCCCATAACTCGTGTTGCGACATGACTCTTCCCAGAACCCAGTAACTTGGCCAGGCCAAAATCAGAAACCTTGGCATTAAAGTCATCGTCAATTAAGATGTTGCTTGATTTGATATCTCGGTGTACCACCTTTGGCTCGATCGCTTCATGCAAATATGCAAGCCTGAAACAAGTATATTGCTTTAAATTAGCACTAAGACAACCCTAAGAATGAGGACTACAAAAGCCTGAAGGAGCACAGACTCACCCCTTAGCTGTGCCAAGGACAATCTTGATACGTGCTTCCCAGGTAAGATATCCATGATGTCGCATAGCTCCGTGAAGCCATTGCTCTAAGTTTCCATTATTGACATACTCATAGACCAACATCCTGAAAATATACCCCACATAGGAGAAAATGTAATTAAGGCAACATACTTAAACTGTTGTATGTTGAACTTGAAACTGACCACACCACCAGGTAGTAGGTTCATGAATATGCAACTCATAAAGGTATTTTTATGATTTTCATGATTCTGGCAATTATAACTCAAATCCTCTAAGAAAGTTATTCAGATTATACATGTTGAGACTTGAGACTGTAATGTAATTGACAAGTGGGGTACCTGTGAGTCCCCTCAATGCAGAAACCCAAAAGTCGAACTAAGTTTTTATGTCGGACATGGCCAATAGCTTCAACTTCCACTCTAAATTCTTTCTCAGCTTGACCACTGCAGAAAAGGAGGGATGGAAATAAAAACTAGTCAAAGTTGAGAAATAAAAACAAAACAATAAAGCAAATTCAAAGCCTTAGGCATTGTACTGGAACTCACATGTTATTGAGTATCTTTTTAACTGCCACTGGAGTCCCATTAATCAACTGTCCCCGGTAAACAACTCCATATCCACCCTCACCAATCACATTTTCTTTTGAAAAACGGTTCGTGGCAAGTTCAAGATCCCTCAGTGTAAACCAGTGACCCCAACCCAAGTGAGAGAATTCTGGAAGGCCAGAGAGTGGTGAAGGAGCTGTTATAGGGTGTGACGAAGAGGGCATGTACATTCCAACCGTGCCAGAGCTAATTTCTTCCCCTGATTGTGACCCACCTCCATCCAAGTAATGAAACGAATCCGAGTGATGACTACCACTATCCCCATGCTTCTTCTTCCCAACACCTAAATGAAGCATAACCTTGTCTGATTCCTTGTCACTGGACTTATCATGAATGGTAAGAAGTATTCCTTCGCGAGGAACGAATCCATTCGTGGGCACTTGCTCAACCCGCACTTCCGTGATTTCCTTCGAGACAGGAGGAAAATGAGTAGCAGGAACCCTGTTCCTGGCTCTTCTAGTTTTCTTCCTTGAATTAAGGCAAAATGGGAGCACACAGAGGATGACAACAATAAACAATCCAACTGCAATTCCAATTATTTGCCAAACCTTAAGACCAAAAACAAAAGTTTTCCCGGACAATTCAGCTTTAAGATCAGCACCCATCTCGTAGAACCCTTGGTGCCTACAGTATATATGTAATAGAAAAAAGAAAAAAAAAAGAAAAAGAAAAGATAAGCTGCTTTTCAAAAAAAAAAACATCGCATTAACATTCAAATTGTCCAATATTCATGGTGTAATTGACACTATGGAATATGAACAAGCATCAGAAGACAGTCTGTTACAACTAGACTATGAAGCAAAAGGCAAATAGAATATTCAACAACACACCATAAAGTATGAGCATTTCAGGCTTTCAGCACACAAGCATTCACAACACATACAAAACGAAGTAAAAAGAGGAGAACATGAAAGGAACCCTAAAAACAAAGGCACAGACTTCATAGTATTTACCTATCTATGCTAAGCGAGATTCACAACAACAACAACTACACAGCACAAATCCCAGATCGCCACATCTCAAAAAAGGGTCACCAAACCCAAAAAGGCCAGATCTTTGACTGAAGGCAACCGAAAGAACATGTAAGACTAAGAACCCAGTTGTCAAAATGGATGAGAATTGAAAATCCTTAGTGGGTTTGGGAAATGTGAGCGTAAATCTAAGTTGGGTTGGGAATGGGAGTATGATAAGAAGAAAGGGTGGAGTTAAGAGTGTGGGTGGAAGGGAATAGAAGTTTTACAAGGCAATAAGGAATACATCCAATTTGAAATTTCCAGTGCAGTAAAAGAGAAGTGAAGAGAAGCAATGCAATTGTGATTGTGATGTATCTGTAAAGTCAGTCCCTCTTCTGAAATGGATATTCTTTCCGAATCGGTTATGAACATTACAACTAACAAATATCAGAAATTGATTTCACCGCTTCCTTACTTTTTCATTTGACTTCATAGTTGTTTATTTACTCTCCCTCTCCTTTCAACTCTGCTGCGTAACAGATACTGGTTACTCTTTCACAACTGTTCAAACATTTTTATTGTCTAAATAACTGTTGCATTACTTCGTCTCAATATAATAATAATAGTCATTTAGTGTGAAATAATCATAACAATATATAATATAATAAAATGGAAGCATTCAGAACTAACTATAATAAAATATTTATCTTGTTATTTTCAATTATGTTTGTTTATGTTATTTAAAGTTGTTAAATGTTTAATAATATATCGTTTTATTTTTATGATTATTTAATAATTAAAAGAATCGAAAAATTGAATAAAACACTGGATACTAAAGTAAATCTTTAATAATAGTATGAATTATTTCCGTAAAAAAGAATAGTATAAACTATTAATAATATTATTGTTGAATTTGTGTAATATAGTTATTCATTTGTTTTTTTTTTATTTTGATGAATCTAGGG
>PYAF01004575.1:289191-346608 GCA_007407185.1 Glycine tomentella | reverse complement strand
CAATAACAATATTAATTTAAAGAAAAATATGTTAGATTTATAAAGGATAAAAAAATTAATTTTAACAGCTATCTCTCCAGTAAAAAAAATTATCTCTTTAGAAACTTAATTAAAATAGATAATTAAAATGAGTTAAGTATGTAATAATTGTACATTTGTACGCGTAATTTTATAAAACAATATATGAAATGAGTGCATGTCATTATGATCCAGTTTATATGAAGACCTTAATTAATTTTTTGATTGAAAAATATTAATCTGCTCTAAAGGTATTGGTTAAAAAAATTTTAAAAAGATATTTTTTTTATTAAGAAATAAAAAAATTGTGTTATTCATATTTTTTTACGCTCTAATCAATAAATAATTTACTTTTAATTTTCTAACCAATATCTTAATAACACTGACTTGCAAAACTCATTTTGATTACCCCCATTCAAAAAACTTTGGTCGTGCCACAAGTTTTACCACCAATATTCATACATTGCCTTGTCTGATTAAATATGAACTTAAAGTGCACTTGGTTATATAACTAATAACCTAATTGAATATTTATTTATTTATTTACTAAAAAAATTATTACATGATGAATAAAATCATAAATTTGACTAAAAGTTTATTGAAATAAGTTAAGAAAAATTTACTTTGATAAATTATATTAAGTTTGAAAAAAGTATAGTAACCATATGTTATTTAATTTTTAACTTATTATATTAACTAAAGTCGTCAGTTTTATCTTTTCTTTCAATTTCTTTCATTATACTGTAATTCTTCTTGTTTCTTTTCTCCCTTTTAATAAAGTAATTACTCCGTTAATTTAATGCTAATTAATATTGGTTGGAAGAGCATAACTACTCATGGAGTAATAATTGCGGTAACACCCCGAAACCAAAAGATTTTCAGATGCGTAACCCACGATAATTTACTAGTTAGAATCCCAAGTGCTGTTAAAATAATTCTTATTTTATTTTTTTGGTAAGAGTAATTGTTACTATTTTATTTGACTATTTTAAAAAATTACAGTTCAATATATTATCAGGTCTAGCCCTGTTGTTATGGAAGGGAATTGTTTTTCAGACAATAAAAATAAATAATATTTTTTATTTATTTTTGAAATGTATTTTTTAAATACAAATACAATTATTACAAATATAAAAAAGATAAAAAAAGGACAGATATAATGTTATTTTTTTATATTTCAATTTCGAAATTGTTGAGCTGGATGGAGAAATAAGAACAAAACATGGCAATTTCCTGTACCTAATCAATCCTCGCCAAATCCTTCTGAAATTTGTTGAGACATTGATTCAGTTCCATAAAATATGAAATTAATACTAAATTTGTTAAGGATAATCAATATCAATATCGATCCATATTAGTAGATACAAAAGGATCGATCGTAAAGAATTCAATACTTCCTTGCGTAAATTAGTTGGTCATTCACTCACACACAGGCCACAACTTATCCTTTGCGTCAAAGCTCGTCTCTTTCACAAGTCATTTTCGTGATTAAGCCATTCTTTTCAATTCAATGCCCAACTTTTAACAATTAGTTGCATTTGGAGCGAAAATTACGTCAAAAGAGACTATAAAAAAATACTTTATGATAATAACACTTCCCTAACAATGCAATATTCGACAAATATATCAAGAGCTACAATAATTTTCAACAAAAGGAAATACAAATAGAAAATGAAGGAAAAATATGATTATATGGTGTTCTCGTAAATGAGATACATGAGCAGGAGAAACATAAGTGCTTGCTGGCATTTTGGAATTATTGGTCGATCTCATCTCCAAAATCTCATATCAGTTCCATATATAATGTTCTCTGGACCCACATTTTTGGACGTGAGTGCACATCCTTTGTTTTCAAATGCATGCCTTTGTGAAGGTGATGAAATGGACATTATAAATTAAGATTGTGAAACCTATCTTCTAGGGCTTATTCAATCAATTTCGTGAAGCTTAGTGATTTGATGTAATTAGATCCCCATAAATTCTATTCAACACGAGGGGAGGGTACTGCTTTTAATTAAAATTACAATGTTTTTTTTTTATCTAAATTAGATGTATTCTCTTACAATATTTGTTTTTCACAACACATCTAGAGTAATACTGTTCAAACTGGTTTGAATTACTATAATTGGAAAAACAATTCCTCCAAATATTTAACTAGTTGCATACCTGAGGTTTTTAAGTTAAATGATTATTGTAAAATGTTTTACAAATAAATAAATTAGCGGTAGTTAAATAACAATCATTGGGCATAGTATCTGATGTATTGGTGCAAACCAAGTACTATGCAGGATTAAATGAATTCAACATAGATGAAATATATAAATACGCCAAATAAGGTGAAGAGTTAGTAATCTTTTCTATATATTTAATACTTTCAATCATCCCCTAAAAAAAATACTTTCAATCAAAAATATTTTATAAAAAGATATATGATTATTCTTTTAAGAGAGATGAAGTCAATGAACATAACTAACAAAAAAAAAATGATTGACAAGTGAAACTGCACATTTTTTTTGGGTAGCATAACTTAAAACAACCGCGCAATTGTGCAACAAAATTGAAAAATGAATTCAATAAAATACATCTATTAATTTTTTGGTAGAGAATAAAATACATCTATCAATAAAATGTTTGGTTAGTTTACATGAATTTCATTATCATTGTTATACACTAACAAAAATCTAACAACTAATTAAAAAAGCCGTGAATTATTTTTTATGTTAAATCAAAGATATTCCTACACTAAATAAATATTTAATTTTTTGAGATATAGAAAACATTGAAATTGAACTAATTTTTCTCTTTTTTAATGAAACCTTCCTTATATGCACGTTTAAAAATCATATCCTCGTTGATATATTTAAAATTCAACTATTTAATATAAAAAATTTATGAAAAATATAATGGCCAATAAACTAGATAGTAATTTAAAAATTATATTGACGTAGAAACCCTAACAAACTTTAATTGACATATACAACGGCCGATTTCATGCAAATTATGAAATCAAGAGCAACAATCATGTATATTATCTTATGAATTAAGATATCCAATAAATATAGCTCAGTAAATAACACACATTAATTTTGTCAAAAAATATTTAAGTTCAACCTTCACATAATATATAATTTAAAAAAGACAAGAAAATTTAAGTGTGACTAAATTTCGATTGAGACATATCCCTAAAAGTCTAAGATCCTAATTAAGATAGCATGAAAAAATCATATGAATTAAGGAGATCCTAATAACTTTTGCTTTCGAACGTTAGTTGCACATCGCTTTCACTAGTATCATTGTCAACAACTAATACAAACGAATCAATTAATTATAGGGTAAATAGTCATTTTTGTCCCTAAATGTGTAGAACACTGACAAATTCGTTCCTAAAAGATGAAAATTAAAATTTTTATCCTCAAAAACGTAAAAAGTGCGACAAATTCATCATTCGGTTAACTTTAGTCCGTTACCGTAAATGAAAATGCCTACATGGCATAGAAGGACGAAAATGTCACAAAAATAATTGACAACATGATTGCTGACTAGATTTTGGACAAAAATGTCAGTAAGTTACCATTTAACTAAAATGTCAGTAATTTTCTATTAGACCTAGATGTCAGTAAGTTACCATTGTACCAAAATGTTAGTAATTTTCAATTGGACAAAAATGTAAGTAATTTTTTGTTGAACGAAAATGTCAATACGTTTCTAATTGACTAATTTGTTATACCCCAAATTTCTTTTAATTAAGGGTAAAATATATCTTAAGGGTAAATCTTCTATTTTTTATCGTTATAAGCATAATAATAATAATAATAATAATAATAATACGATAATCACTTAAAAAATAATGAAGCAAGCATAGCATAATAATAACCATAATATTGATTAATAACAATAATTTGTCTGTGACAATAGAAATTATTCAAAATAAATATTCTACCAATGTACCAAAATAAACATTGTTACAATGTATTAATCATTGCAAATTTATCCAAATTATAATAAATAATTATAATCTATCATAAATAAAAGACAAGCATATCTCATATTTCACTTCTTCGAATCTTGGTGGCGGGGCAGCTTTGGTGTGGGTATGAAGCTCATGTAATTAGGTTGGTTCATCCTATGAGATAGTACATCTGGGAATATAACTCACATTGCTGCTGGAGGCCTAATTGGAGGTGGTCTAAATGTAGTTGACATTGGTGGAGGTATGAAGATTGTTTCCTACAACAATTATAAATAGTAACTAGTTATGCATAACATAATTTAACATTAACTAATCAGTTGTATGTAAAAAATACTCACAACATAGGAGTTGGAGAACTTTTAGTGAAGATGGAGTTAGAGCTGGAGCAATTTCACCAGTAGGAGCTGTAGTACTTTCATAATTACGTAGAGATTGTTTAACCTGTGGGACAGATTGAGAGCAATTAATCTCATCTTACAAATATATAATATCTAACATAAATAACTTGCAAACAACAATAAAAAAAATTAGATTTAAAAAAATATGTTACTGGTGTTGTTGTGGTTGCATTTGAGTTAGTCTCTTCTTCAACAGCTGGTTTCCACTTTTTTGGTCTTGGTGGAACACCACCATTAATGCATCCCCTACTCTCATGACCATTCAAACCACATCTAGTACAACTGACCACCTTGTCGGATCCTTTTAGTCTTGTATTGCTGACTTGTCCCTTATTCTGATCCTTTCTTCTACATTTTTTGGGTCGACCAGGTGTCTTTTTAATATGCGGTGGTGTCTGACTGTCAAAAGGTGTATTTTCCCAATGTTCTTGACTCTTGGTAGGGCGTGTGTAATTTTCATAGGTTGCATTGTAAGATCCAATGGTCAACATACCATCACTGTAGTCCTCTAGTCTGTGGTTTTTGTATCTGATGGCAGCAACCGCGTGTTTACAAGACAAGCCTATGTAGATAAACAAAAAAACACATTAAATTGATAATGATGCAATACATAATATCCAAAATGGACAAATTTAACTAACTTAGTGGTATACCTGTAAGTTGCCACATCCTACATGTGCATGACTGGTTTTGTAGATCCACATCAAGTCTTGTTTCATAATGGCAGACCTTATATCTAGTTCCATAAGCATCACCAACCCAGCTTGTAGTCCACTTGTTGGATTCAACTTTCTCATTTTCGAGCCTTGACTGTTGCATAGGTACCAATGGTCCTAATCTTGTAGCCATTTTCAGTTTGGCACTTGTCATCTTGTGCATGATATAGGTCCTTATATTCTCACATAGACTCAAAATTGGCTTATTTCTAAACTTTAGAATCTTTGCATTAAAAGACTCACAATTGTTTTGGTTATGCTATCAACTTTGCAATTATCGTTGAAGTAGACTTTGGTCCATGATTCACGAGACCACTTGTCTAAATAAGTCCATGCCTTTTCATTCTTCCTTTTGACAGCTTCCATATTAACATTAAATTCTGATTCAGTAGCAGATCGTGCACACCGCCAGACTAGGCTTCTTAACTCTTTGTCTTTCCACTGCTTGGAGAAGTTCCTCCATAAATGCATAACACAATACCTATGTTTAACACCTGGCATAACTTCCTGCATTTGCAGGAAGCAACCCCTACAAATAGCATATAAAACAACACATTATATATTAACAGTTTTTTATGATTGAAACAAGTCTCAAAAAAGCAGTGAACCAAGGAAGCAAGGAAGCTGATCAATAAAAACAAATCCAAGGAATCAATTCCACATGAAGGACAAAAGCAACACAGACTTAAAGATTCTATCGTTCTATAGTTATTTATTTTCATCCCTTATGGTTATATCATTATATGCAAAACTGTGCAGCTTGAGTTAGAAGCATTTATCAATATACAATAAGCTGTGAACATAAATCCTGAACCCATTACAAGCATACAAACAATAAAATTAAATTCCACAATCACTTTCTGAGTTTTGATAGGCTTCTTGTCCGTGATACTAAACCTAAGGTCATATCTTATCTCTTTAATCAGACCAATATGTCAGCCACATAGGAATATAAATATTCTTCTGCACAAATTCTTGTCACTGTATATTTTCTACTGATTGAGAAGAGTTATATTTATGATTAATTTTTATAAAAAAAAAAAAATCTAGAAGTATCGAAATCAAAACAATATTGAAATGGCTTATTCTTTAAGATCTATTGATATTCTATCTTAGAACTTGAATACCAGAACTATCGAAACTCCCAAGCATTACAATCACATCAAGACAATGCCAGAACTATTGATTTTCTAAAGTAGTGAACCAAGGGAATTAAATTAAGCTAAAAGGTTAGAATTTTTGTCTTCTACAAAATTAAGCTAAAGTAATTCATATCTCCTTTTCATACTATACAAAGGTCAACAAAAATAATAACCAAAGCAGCTGCGACCTAAAATTAAAACTTTCATACTCACTGTGACAAATATCCATGTTGTTTATTACTTATTGACATTTTCAACCTTAAAAGATTTTATTTACTGACAAATATATCCATGATATAGACATATCTAATTACTAGCATGACCCATAAACTATCACACATGCATGTTTGCAATCAAACTTATAACTTTCTATAACTGAACCCTACTTTTCATCACACATACTCAAAGCAAAACAATTGAATTACACCTTTTGGATGTCGGACATAAAATTCCAACAATATTGCTTGTAGTCTCCAAGGTCTTCATGTAACAATGTGAGGAACCACTTCCAGTTATCTTTATCTTTAGCATTTACTACCGTATATGCAATCACAAAAATTACATCTTGTCCCACTGCTACAAGCAAATGACCACCATAGTACCCTTTTAGAAAACAACCATCAAGACCAATAAAAGGTTTGCAACCAGCCTTGAATCCTTGCTTGCATGCATCTAAACATATATAAATTTGGTGGAATTGTGGAGGAGACCTAGGTATAGGAATGCAAATAATTTTCACAGTTGATCCTTCATTGCTTTTTGTCGACTCATGTGATAGTCCCAAAGCTTAGCATATTGCAATTGGATACTTCCCTCAACTAGTGATCGAGCCTCTTTGATAGCCCTAAACATCTTTATTTCCTCAATGTGCACACCATATTCTTGTCTAAGATGTTCATGTGCCTCCATATGAGTTAGGTTTGGATGAACCCTAAGCTTATCAGCCACCCTTTTTGCCACTCATTTCATTATAGCTTGCTTATTTTTAAATATCCTTCCACATATGTGCTCCTTAATAAAAGTCTTGATTTGAAAGCTTTTTGTAACTTCAGACCATGAACAAAAAATCTCCCATGCACATCCAATTTGTTTACAACGTGCTCTAGCTCGAATGGTGTCAATTTTTGCCCATTTCAGATCTCTGCCATGAAAAATGGTATACTCTCTTATAGCTTCAATAAACAGTTTAATAGTATCAAACTCCATCCCAACCTCCAAATGCACTTGTCCGAACCTACTTCTAGGATTGTATTGAGGATACACAATTTTAGAATTGTTGTCCCCTTCATCGTCACTGTTGGGAATAGACTCAAATTCTTCAGAGTGGTAACTATCATTACTTGAGTCACTTGATTGTCCATCATCTTCTGAAGACACATATACATAGTCTGGGTCACTTTTAGAGTGATCAGAAAAGTCAGCATCCTCATCATGTTCTTTAACTTCATCATCCTCATTATGTTCTTTAACTTCATCATCATTTGCACCACTATTAACTTGATTTTCAACTCCAAAAACTTCAGTTTCAGCATCTGGACCACCTTTACCCACACCGTTAGCACCATTAACATCCATATCGTCAATACCATTCTTAGTATAGTCCTTAGGAACAACCTCAACCACCTTTTCTATGCACTGCAATTTATAAGCAATACATCTACTTCAATCTCTGTCCCAATTTCATTAACAGAACCCCCTCTAGCTCAACATGATCTAAGTATACATGCATTTCTTTTTTTGGATCAACAAGTGCAATTTTGCACATAGACAACACATCCTGATCATTTTCCAGCCTCTACAAACCACTATCAAGCACCAAATAATAAACTAAAGCAAACTTCATATAGTTGCGGCAAGCTCTGCACAATTTGTGGGATGCCCACACATTAACCAAATCTGTTTCAACATCTTTCCAGACACAAAATTCACCACCGACATACTCCAGTGCCCCATTTTCATTTTGTATGAATTTACCATTGTGGTGCAAAATAAGAGTGATGCCTCCATACATCCTACAAGTAAACATAAACATCATTATTTGTATTTTCACTAAGCCTGTTTATACACAACATTAGTAATGAAAAAGTAAAAAAAAAAAAATTTTGAGAACGCAAATATAAACCTTAAAACGAAACATCAAGAAAAATTACATAGTAAAGGGCACAATTGAAAATTAGCTTTAAAAACACAATTATGGACATAATTCTGATATTGTAAAATGAAGTCTTGTAAAATGGAACTACTCAACAAGCAAGCAAGGTCATAAACACCAAGTGCTATATAAGAATTTAGGATTCAATTTCTGGGAACTATACACAAGAGCCAGAAGAAGGAGGTGGGTTAGTAAAGTCATGTATTTTTCAAAAACTTTATAGTTGTCATGAATTCAAGTTTATTTTTCTTTCTATTTTAATATTATATATAACCAAGTTCAAGCTCGTTGCTAAGTCTTTTTTATAACTAGCCTTTTTAAACTTTACACCCACTCTCCCCCTCCTCCCAAAGAAAAAAGAAAGGAATGCAATACTTAGTTACTACCTAGGTTCCTCTTGAAGAATGTATCCATGAAGTGCTAGGTAACTCATGAGAATCTCTCAAAACTAAAATACAAAATGTACAGACAAATAAATAAAAGACTGAAGTTGAGAATGCAAGATACAACTTAACAATAGCCAACGGTATATTAAGGCCCACTTCTTAATTTAATAGTTATAGAACTTTACATTTGAAAGACATTGGTGACTTTTATTCGTTTCAGCTACATTCTACACTAAAAAAAATTAAATATAGCAACCTGCACTTAATAACTTTGTTATTAACTTTTGAGAGAACTTAAATTTTTTTCTAGTTCAAAAACAAATGTCAGGTAAAAAAGTTTTTCTTACCACATACTACTTTAATTTTGTGTATGAAGCACAATACTTGAGAATTTTTTTTTTTTTTAGAATTGACTTGTATTTTGAGACACTTGAAGCATGTTGAGAAAACATCTAATATATGCATTATGTTGCAGTTAAACAGAGACAAAATTATTTAATTTTGGCACGAGACCATAAATCAATTTTTGGCCTCGTATAGTCATGAACATGTAATATAATAATATTATTGAATTAATACTTTTTTATCAAGAAATATTCGACAGTGGTTGCATACAAAAGTTTGTGGCCAACTTTTTTTTATCAAAAAATATTATATACTAATACTTTTTTTATTAAACATGTAATATAATAATATTATTGAACTAATACTTTGCAAATAAGCTTTGTCAAGCATTGTTATAAACTCTAAACTTGCTTTTGGTACTACGAACAATAAAGCCATAATGTAAATTTAATCAACTCTAAATTCCACAAACGCATAATCAATAGTAAAAATATTTCTCAGACTGTGAGGAATAACTTATATGCATACTATCTCTTCAATAAATGAGATTTCATCAATAAAATCCTAACTTCTCTTCTTTTTTTTAATGAACCAGTACCTATCAAACAACCAATAAACCCACATTTGTAGCACATTACACAGAATAGAAAAGTCAAAACCACCTCCCTTGAATACACCGCCCATAGCAACATCTAAAAAGAATCTCCACCCCCTATATTAACCAAGCCAACAAAGAAAGAACCAAAAGCCAACATCAAACCACCTGCAAACATTATGTGGTACCACCACAAACCCTTTGCCACGAATAATTAAGCCTAGAAACCATCGAAATCCACACACCTCTATGATAGAGGACCAAATTCCTAAAAATATAGAGCCTAATAGCCACCTAAAGAGACCAGTAATGCACAACCCCTGCCTCAACCACTCGGGTATTGTACATTAGTATTGTGAATGGGAAAAAAAAGTTAACCCTGATTATGTCACTCACATAATCACATGTCAGACTTTATCTTCTACGACCAACCAAAAATGAAGCCAAACATGAAACTCAAAAAGGAACAAACCCAAAAAGGAAATGATTTCATCTTCTACAACCAACCAAAAACAACATGCAATTTAGAAGATGACATAAACAAGCACATATAGTCAAAAAACATAGAAATGCAAACCTGTCGGTGCGATAGAGAAGACAAAAAATTGAACCTTCGTTGTGGCTATGGTGATTGTCAACAAAAAAAGTAACAGAAGGGCGATGGTGGTTGTCGGAAATGAAAACACCTCCGTCTTCAACAGCCAAAATGCAGGAGCGGGTTGGTGGTCCTTCCTCAGAGAGCGCGAGAAGAACAGAGAGATCGTGAGAATAACAGAGACATTGTATGGTGGTCCTTCCTCGGAGAGCATGGCAAGAATAGAGAGATTGCAAGAAGAACAGGGACAACGCGTATGGTGATCCTTACTCGAAGAGCACGGGAAGAGCAAAACACAGTAACACTGTGCACAATTCTGAGACAACGAGAAGAAGAAAAGTCAAGGAAGATTAAGGGATTTCAACATCGCGGGAAGAAGAAAAGCCAAATGAAAAAAATGAGTTTAGGTAAAAAAAAATAGAATTTTATATGACAAATCCGTCCCTATGAATCCCTTTTGACGAGTTTAGTCAGCAACCATGTTGACAATTATTTTTGTGACGTTTTCGTCCCTTTGTACCACGTATGCACTTTCATTAACGGTAATGGACTAAAGTTAATGGTACACTTTCGGGGATAAAAATTTAAATTTTCATCTTTTAGGACAAATTTATCAACGCCCTACACATTCAGGGACAAAAATGATTATTTACCCTTAATTATATTTAATTTTGTGTAAATTGACATGTATTAGTTCTACACTTTATCGTGTGAATAATCAAATATTGAGTCTTCTACAGTTCTACGTCAAAAACAATGTGACTTGAATGGTCTAAATATTTCCACTTACAAAACTACATGGGTTGGATTGATATGATATCACCCTATTTTGTCAGTTTATTAGAAAATTTAGACCAGACTAAGCAAATTCATCCAAAATCATAAAGAAAAAATTGCAAAATTATTCTTCAAAGAAACAAAACCAAATTTAGTGGCTTTATATTAAGCAAATGTTTTGGGGATTAAAGCATCATTATACAAATGATCTAAATATGGTAGGGGGCCAGTCGGTCATAGTTATGTCAATAAATAATTAATGACGCATCGACGTCAATTGTCATGTGCTGGATAAACCTGCCATCTGCATTCCATACTTCACAACAGAAACTCTAATCATTAGACGCTCAAGTCATCAAGACTTGTTAGTCTTAATAGTGGGAAATTTTTTTGGTGAACCATGAATGGCTATACTTTTAAAATTTATGATAGCTAATATGCATGATTATTTTTATTTAAAATATTTTTTGAGATAAAAATTTATTGAATTTAGAATATTAGTTATTTAAGAAATTGACAGGAAAAAAATAATTGTTTTAGTATCTCAAAATCTAAAAGTATTTGCTCTTAACTCCTCAAAGTTTTTTTAATGGATTAATTCCTCAAAGTTAGATAGTGTTTTATAAGGATTATTAAATGTTAACTTGAAGATCAAACGTGATCCATTTTAGAATTAGAGAGACTAAACTAGACAAAACAATTTAAAGGGATAGTGTTGTCAATTGCGGATTGCAGAAAAAGGCGAAGAGCCACTAATCTGCTGTATCACATAATGGATAACACTGGGGGCATACAGCAAAAGTCACATAATGGTTTAAATATGTGATATATATTGTTCTATTCGTAATAAACGGAAATGTCCAGCTAAAATGCTGGTGATTTGCTGTTGGATCTAATTCTCCCTCTTTCATTCTGAGAATATCTATATAGAGAAAATATCCCAGAGAAGAAGATCACAATGCTTTAAGGGAAATACCACAATGGACGTGGGTGTGTGCACTGTGTGAAAGAAATAGAGAGAGTAAGAATTGTGTACCTTTTTCCTCTGTATTCACCTTCTATTTATACTATATTTACCTCTTAACTAATCGTGGGCTGTTTCCGAGAATCATGGACGGAATCGTAACTATTCCTTGCCATATCTTTGAACTGGTCATGATCCACGATAATCTCTTCAGTTGAAGTTGAACGCCTACTACTCATTAATGGGCCTTGCAGTTAAGCCTACTCCTTGTTTCCATAACAGTTACCCCCAGCCTAGTTATTGAGAATTCTTGATAGCCGGGATGTATCCAAATTAATATGCAAATAGGCATTAGGGATAAACTGAAATCTTCTAGAATGTTCCTTGGCTCACCCCGACCAAACTTAGCAGAATTCTACTTCAAATCGACCATTTTGCCTACTTCGGATGGGATGTTCTAAAGGGCTATGATGCCGGGGTGATACGTCAAGATGCTTTGAAAACCGGATTAAAGCATCCAGATTGAAGCATCCAGCCTGCTTCTGGGTAACCTGGTTTTTATCTAGATTTTGAGTGTACTAAACCTTTCTTGCCGGGGTATTGTCCGGGCCGGGATGCTCATATGATTGTCCAGGCTAGAAGCCTCGTATTCTCTTGCCCAAGTCAGGGGGAGTTACCATGACACGTCGCCATTATGTCTTGTCTGTAACTCCAGTCTGTGCATTAAACCTGGTCGTTTCATTTCACGCTTTAATCATTACATTAAAATCTCCTGTTTTGCCCCTAATTCTTGACTGCATTTTACCTTTCCACCTTTCCTGACGTTTCATTTGTGCCAGTTGTCCCCTGTGTCACTTCACGCTATTTGGCGGTTACGCTTTCCCCCTTATATTTCAAATTTTCTCTTCAAGGGTCGCTTCCTTCGCCTACTGCTCATTGCAAACGTTCTTCCTTCATTTCTCTCTGCAAATTTTTCTTTTACTTTTGTGCGCTCTTTCTCTTGTCATCCATCGTCCTATACTGCCCAGTTCTTCAGGATTTTCTAAATACCAGGTATTCTCGTTTATGCTAACTTCTTTTTATAGTTTAAGTCGCACTTCTTTTCTTATTTATATCAATCACGCATCATTTGCTCTTCTCTTTTGGGATATCCTTATTTATGGGTTTTTGTTCTTGAGTTTCTGTTCTTAAACTTCTGGGTTTTGTTCTTGAGTCGCATCCTTCGTCTTTTATTTCTCTGAACTTGCATTCTTGCGATCCTTTCTTCTCCTATAATGAAACTCGCTCCTAAGGAGGAAGAACATTTGTGGAAAACCGTCACCCCAAAGTTGGGTGGTGGTTTTTTGGCCTGCCCCTTTCAGAGGAAGAAAGGGAAAACGATCTTTTGCGTTCCCACACTAGTGGTTCTTCCTCCACCAGTAAAACTAGAATTCCTGTGTCTGCTGCCCAAAATACTAGTGCCTCCGGGTGCGACGCCTCCTTATTGCCTAGGCTGAATAACCCCCAATCCAAGTCTAGGGGTTCTTCAGGTTCCAGGGGAACTGGCATTCTTAATTCTAGGGTTCATTCGACTTCCGAGCAAAGCCAATCCAAACCTGCCCTCGACGGTTCTTCTCGCGATCCCCTTTTGGCATCCTTGGACCCTCAGCCAACTCCTCATTCTTTATCCATAGCTAACTCTTTTGAAACCAGATACGACCCTTGTTTTGGCTGTGTCTTTGAGAGTTGCCACTACCTGCGTCTTGGGTCTGACATGATGGCTGATTCGATACTTGGGTCATGCCAACACAATCCTACACTCGTTCCCAAGCTGAGAACCGTGGTCCGGGTTGAGGCGCTGGTAGAGAGCCTTCCTTCCCGGTCGGTCAGTCCTGTCGAGGTCCACACTTTAGTCCCTCCTATTCGTTCGTGTTGTTTTTCGCCTTCAGGTATGCTTTATTGACCCTCTTTTCTTTTACGTAGGTATATATGGATCCACAGTCATCAGAGATGGTTGCTGAATCCCAGCCAGTCGGGTCCCACTCAGATTGTCCTCCTGTCTTAGCCTCCAAATTTCCCTGGGTCACCTATGAGGTGTTGAATGCATACAAAAGTTTGCAAGTAGGTCACTAAATACATGATACAATAAAATGTCATTTTGTCCAATTGTTAAAGTTAAGACAATTTAATCCTATAATTTTCTGAACAATAAATAAATATAATTGAATGGATATTTTTTTTTTTGGAATTTGATTGAGTCATTCTAATTTTTAAGAGTATTCAAGGGTTGATTTTGGTAACTTTAGCTAAAGTCGTTATCCAAACCCATCAAAATGTTACCGGTTGGGTTATGTTGTGTTTGTATTATTTACTATCAAATCTGAATCCAACCAATTTGGTCATCAACAAATTGGTTTTTGTCGAATCAATCATGTTTGTACATTTAAATTTTTTTAGCAATTGTAACTTTTTCAATTTACCAATGATATTTCATTAAAAAAATGTTTATGAAATAAGTACAGTTTTGGAAGACTCTTGCCATTATTGATAATTTATTGTGTCATTGGCGTGTGAAGGATTGAGACAATATATAAGATAACACTTTTCAACAGTTGGTTCTTAGCGATTAAGAGATTGTGTGAATCTGAGTTGTTTATCATAAGATTAAAGTTAGAAATAATCGTGGTGAGGTACAATCACAAAAACAAAATACCCTAGACCATTTTTTGCATAGAAAAAGAAAGAAATGAAATAATTTTAACTAATGTACCAATGCATGTTAAATGGAAGATTTCTTTATTGGTTGAAATATACCAGGCCATTAGGATGACATGGTATTCATTTGATTATCCATTTAGTTCTTATAATTATTCAAATTTTATCTTTTAGGCTCGATACTTAAAAGTTATCAATTTTACTCCTTAGACATTCATTTTTAATTTCTATACATATCATTTCTAATATCTTGATTCATAAACTAAAAGAAATTAAAAAAAAATACTACTAATATATATAAGAACTAAAAAAGATAATTTTTATGCATAAAAATGAAATGCTAAAATTTGTACAATTATAAAAATTAAACTAGTAATTAAGAAAATAAATATGATTTTAGTCTCTTAAATTTATCAATATATATTTTTAGTTTTTAAATTAAAGTTTATATTTTTTTAATCTCTTAAATTCACGAATATTTATTTTTAGTCTATATTGAAGTAAAAAAACTCATCACAAATTATGTATCTAAATTACCAAAAATCAATTAAAGGACTAAAAATATATATTTTATTAATTTGAGCTACTAAAAAAAGCCATACTCCAAACCTTGAAGAACTAAAAATATATTGTAATTAAGAAGAAAAAAAACGCCAATGATAATAAAAAAATCGCTGATAAGATTATAAAAAGCAAATCACTTATAAAATAATGTTGAGCTGGCGTTTAATTATTTTGGCTGTTAGTTTTCAGCGTATCGAGTTGCGGCATCCCTAGCCTTGCTGCAAAGTAGTAAATTGTAACAACCAATAGGGTTGCGTCTAGAAAAATTCACACACTATTTTAAAACGCACATTGTTTCTTTCTGATAATAATTTTTCTGTCACTACCCACTTCTCTATCTGTCTCCATCGTTTCGCATTGCACAAACACTCTCTCTTTCCCTTACCCTTTTTCAGGTTTCAACGCTTTAACCATCCATGGCAAACCGCTGGCTCAGACCCGAGGTGCGTTTCGATCCATCATCGGAATATTCGTATTCGACCGTTTCTTTTTTTCGTTTTAGGGTTTCACTGTTTTTGTTCTTTTGTTTTTGTTTTTATTTTCAGGTGTATCCACTGTTCGCTGCGGTTGGTGCTGCTGTTGGGATCTGTGGATTTCAACTGGTTCGTAATATCTGCATCAACCCTGAAGTCAGGTCTCTCTCTCTCTCTTTCTCCCTCTTTTTCTGTATTGAAATTGGTTTCTTTTTCTTTTAGGTTTCGATCTTTGAAATTATTGAAATTAGTTTTTGTGCTATGAGGGTTTTTTCTTGTTTGGATGGGATCGTATTAATTATTAGGATTTAGGATTAGTACTTGTTGCGTTTTTTTGTTAAATTTCTCACTTGTTAGTCTTTGAGTCTTTGTGAATTGTTATTACCTGAATTGTTTACTTTTTTTTATAAAAAAAAATGATAAATCGGTATGTGTATTGAAGATAAAATGGTGAAGGAAAGGGGGAAAAGAGGATAGGAAAGTGGGGAGGTGTTGACTATGAATAAGAATTCTTCATTGACTAGCCAAGTCAAAAAGCACGTCGAAGAATCAGGGTGAATATTGACTTTATTCATTCAATTCGGAATCTTTGGAAACAGAAGAATATCCAATTTGGACCTTGAAATCGACATTCCAAAGTGTTGGTTTATACAATTTGGTCCTTGAATGTGTTAATCATGTTCTAATTAGTCCTCAAAAGTGTAAATATGTACAATTTGATCTCTGAATGTATTAATTTTGCTCACAATTTATTCACATTTTGATTATATTTGTGATGAAAGGACTAAAAATGTGATTTGAGGACTTAATTGCACACATCAACACTTTTGGGGACAAAAAATAAATAGGATATCACTTTCAAAGATCAAATTGTATATTAACTCTTTAACAATAAGTTGGATCAAATATTTTGTATGCATTGAGTTTTTCATCATCATAAGAGTTGTTTCTGTTAAAATTTAATGAATTTGTATCAGTGTTTTGGTTATTAATGGAAAACAATAGATGATTCATTTGTTCTTGTCATGTATTTAGGGTGAACAAGGAGGGAAGGAAGGCAGGAGTTTTGGAGAACTTTGCTGAGGGAGAGAAGTATGCCGAGCACTTCCTCAGGAAGTATGTGCGCAACAGAACTCCGGAGATTATGCCCTCCATCAACAGCTTCTTTGCTGACACAAGTCGCAACTAAGTTGCTTTGAATAAACAAAGGTTAATGTGAGATGAATTATATTGTGGTTACAGAGAGATTTTATCGTGCATTTAGAGAACAATAGGTGGTTGTTGCTTATGTTGTTAATGATTTCAATGCATTAATGATTGCTGCTGTTTCAATGCCACAATCCGGTCTAGCTTATGCTGCAGAAATTTGTGGTGAAACTGGTATTGAAAATAAACGTGAATTACTTAACTCGTTCCTGGTTTGTTACAATTTGAACAACTTCTTCGACCTTTTAATCATTCCATCCAGTTTTATGAGTTTTTACCCATTCATGGGTTTCTAATTACTACTTAATCAATCCTTGAAAATTTAGTATTTGTTGTTTGTTAACTTGACCTTGTGCGTCTAATGCATTATCTTTGCATTCTATCTCTAGAATCCTGATTACATTTTTATTGAATCCACATGTGAAGATTTCAAATATTTAATCTTCTGAATGTATTTTATGATCTAAGATTTCAGTTAAGGAAATGCATATTCGAATTGAATCGTCGGATGAAGTGTTTAGAGTAGCTGCTGTTGAAGAAAATCAGTTTCTAGCAAAACTTGGTTGTTTGGTTTGAGGTTCTGTCTCAAACTTATCTGGAATTTGAAAAACTAATTATTTTTGCTGCTCATTTCAAACCAACTATATTGTGGGTGTTTATTGCTGGAGAGAATCTGATCTCAAAAGACGTTTGATTAACTGGTCAATAAAAGGAACTTACCTATATTTTGTGGTCAAGTATAGCTATTGCGGCTAAATATTACTAAATTTTATGGATTAATGTTTCTTATTAATGAATCATTTATACAATTTTATTTCATGAGCATTGAGATAAAGCCAACGCTCAAAAAAAAAATTTGCTTAATGTCACTTGTCTGTTATATCTTGTAATTGATTTGTTTTGGTACGTTAAGTTTTAAAAGTTTTATTATGATTTTTTATATTTTTGTTATATCTTCTAATTGATTCGTTTTGGTACATTAAGTTTTAAAAGTTTTATTATAATTTTTTATATTTTTAAAATATAGTATTTTTATAATTTTTCATTAGAAATGTTAGTGTCCATATAACTTTTAAATTTTAAATTATTTTCATATCATTTTTGGTTCATTATGATTTGTAATTGTTTTATTTCGGTACATTATATTTTAAAAGTTTTATCCTTTTATGTTTTTAAAATGTATCGTTTTGATTTTTTTTATAAAAATGTTAGTGTTTGTCTGGGTTTAAAATTTTAAAATAATTAAGTTAAGATAGTGACAATACTTCTTTGTGTTGTTTGTCTTCATCCAGTTGTAGATGTTGATGATAAATTTTCTACTTGTTTGATGTAATCATGTGTGATGGATGATGTCTTGCTTGCATATCTCAATGAGTCATACATGACATCATTTGATGTGTGATGTATTTTTTTTAGATTTGGAAGAGGCTGCAGGAGAATTTTTTTAGTTGTTGATTTTTTAAAAATAAAATAAAGATAATAGTAATTTTTTATTGTCATTATGTAAAATTAATTATTTTAAAAGACTTAATATTACTTTTAATCTATTATGTTTCATAGTCTTTTTATTTTGGTCTATTTAGTTTTAAAATTTTTATTTTGATCTTTTATGTTTTTGGAATGAGTTATTTGATTCTTTTTAAAAATTTAAAAGTTAATAAAACATTAATATTTTTGATGAAAAATTAAAAAAAAAGAAATAAAATAATAGACTTCGAGAACATAAAAGATTATAATGAAAATTTTGAATTTTAATATACCAAAGTAAAAAATCTGTTAAATATAATAGACAAAAAATGACATTAATTTTTTTTAATTTCACCTTACTAATTAATTTGTTTCAAGTTAAAATTAGTGAGTTGATCCTTAATTATTTGAAAATTTTTCGGATAGATTTCTAAACTATTCTTAATTCAGTCTATAAACTTAAAAGTTTCTGGAGTCATTATATGGTGTGGCTTGAAATCCAAAAAAATATAATTAACAATGATTTTAAAATCCTAGGAGTTCAATCAAAGAAAATCACATGGTTAAAAACCCAATTAAAATATTTTTTTTTTTGTTTTGGGTGCTATTTGAAAATTGTAGTCTTGAACCTCAGTTAAAGTCAACGTTGGACCACGTCACTAATAATTGAAGAAACATACATGGAATATAATTACCTTAATTATATCATATATTATCATTTAATTATTATTTTCAAAATTAAATTTGATGAAATATGACCAAAGATTAATAAATTTTTTTTCTATCTATGTCATCCTATATAAGGGAAGAAGCCCAAGCAAAGGGACTCTCTAGAAGAGAAAGCAAATTGCTAGCTTCGGCTATCCTTTGACTCTCCAACTCCAGTCGTTACTTTTCTTTCTGTTACTTCGAAAGTAGCTGCTTCAGTTTTTATTAAAAATAAATGAATTAATTTTTTTATTGATTTAATTAATAAAGTCTCTTCACTATAAACGTAAATGTTAGGTGACCTCTAAAAATTTTTTCCTATATCTGGATTTAAGAAAGGAAAAGAAAAACTAAATTCATGTATTTACACGAGTAACAACTCTAATGTATGCGGTAATAACTGATGAGTATCTTTATACTTATATCCTAACTTATTTCTCAAATTTCAGTTTAATTTAATTTATTTTACAGACTAGTAAAACTAAAATACTAGTATTGTTTTAAAATTAAAATTAATTATAAAAATAAAAGCACAAATTAAAAGTTTAAAATATCTAATTCAAATTAAAAAAAGTTAAAAATCTTTCAGACTTTAATTATACAATGTAACAAATATATATTCATACTATAATATTATGTGTGTAATGTACTATAATATTATGTGTGTAATGTGATGAGTTATATAGGATCTGTGTACTTCAAATAAAAAAGTTAAAAATCTTTCAGACTTTTCTTTAGGTCTTAATTGAGACTCATTTGACATATAAAAACTTCATTCGTTGTAAATAATCTTTTAAGAATTTCGATTGTCATCATTAAAATTTACCTGTTTAATATAAAATGATAACGTATTCTGTTTATTGGCTTAAAGTAGGAGGAGCTAGTCCGTCAATTAATTGGAAAAAAGTCCCAAGTTCTAATTTCTGGACTTGAAGAATCAAACATCAATTTCAATTTTTAGTAGTGATTTTTTGATAAGTCATTGGTAATAAATTAAATTAAACTTATTTTCCACGTAAATCTTTTGTACAAAAATAAAAATAGTCGTATTCCACCATGCTGAAGGTTAACTTTGTGCAAACCAATATTCAACAAATTAGTTGGCTGCGGTAAGTTTTGTAATTTGTGTATGTAAAATTACTTAAAAAAAGTAGTGTTTGCAGACTCGGACCAACCCTGCCGGTTTGACTTGTCCAACTGGAAACCAGGTACTGGACCGGGTCGGATTGCTAATTCGATCGGACGTGTCATTGATCCTCTTCAGATCGTTCGACCCGGTCGGATCGTGGTCGACCCTCCGACCTGCCAACCCGGACCAGTTCAGCATTTTTTTTTAATTTACCCATCAACGAAAGCGACGCCGTTTGCTCTTGCTTGCACTTAGGCTAGTTAGGTTTCTCATTTCCCACATTCTTCATCACGCAGCAGCTGAGCGGCAGCTTCGACCTTCGAGTTCGAGCCTTCGACGCAGCACCTTTGCCACCTCGTCTTCATCGTGCAGTGGAAGGTTCATCCAACACTGTCGTGCCATCGCGAAAAGGATCAATTCTGGTTCAGGTTTTACTTTTCTAAATCTTGATCGTTGTATTTTTTGTTTTACTCTTTTTATTTTTTCCTGGGAGGTTGTAAAGATTACTTTGTAAAGGTAGAGGAATTGTTTGTTTGAACGTGTTTAGGGAAGGACTAGCAATTATGAAAGATACCTGTAGTTAAATAAAAAGAAAAGTGGGGTTGAGGGTCTTATGAGTTAGGACTCACTTGAGTGGCACTAGCACCAATTCATTAGCAATTCATTAGTAGTGAAGAACACCTTTTGTTAATTTACTGTTATGGCAATGGCATACACATGGCACTGTTTTGCCCTTCATGTTTATTCAAAGAATTATATATCAATAGAGCTGAAGAGACCAACCACAAATGAGTTAGCTCTGTCAAGAGGCTTCAAACTATTACAAGTGGAAAGTAGTTCTCAAGTGGCGATCCAACTGATTAATTTTGGTTCAAGAAATTAGTGATCTTGGTTCTAAGGCATCCCACACAGTCTGGAAAAATATTGTCAAAGTTAATGTTGCTGTATGGTGATAGTCATAGAATTTATTTTATTTTCTTTCAACCTTTTTAAGCACACCCTATTGGCGGATTATGCATTTGTTACTGGCATTAGTTAGCTTTTTCAACTATCTAAATAGAGTTGCATCATTATTATTTTTCAACTTCTAGATTGAATCTATTTTGCAGATCCTGCTAATTCAGCTGCTTCTCAGGCAAACAAGGAGAAGTCAGATTCTCGGTCTGTTTTTGTTGGCAATGTATGAATCATCTTATCATTTTTTTTTATCATTATTAGTTTTTCAATTTGAATCATGGTTTCCCTTCTCTACCTTATTTATGAATCTTTTTTCATGTTTATTATATGTTAAGCATTATGCTATTCCTAGAATCTCCCTACCAATTTTTGATCAAATTCTCTGACTAAAATTCTTCTTTGTGGATTTATTTACATTTTCACAATTATTAGGTAACTATAGCATTGTATTATGTATACAATGACTTGTGTTCACTTTTTGTTTTGAAATCTTTTAATTCAAGATTTGTGTTTTATGTTAATTTTATAGCAATCACGTACATTGTATATAGTTTTGTCCTATCATGGTGTTTTAAAGTTTGTTATAACTCTCTCTCTCTATATATATATAATATAATTGTCCTCTGTCATCATCCATCATTCCTTGTGAATAGAATGTGAGGCTAGCAATTTTTTTCTCTTTGCATTGATTCTAATTTTATTTCTGAATTTATTAAGTGTATAATTATTATAGAATAATATTAATTTGTGATTTTTTAAAAATATTTTAAGATATTATCATGTGGATCAATTGGTTCGACCACTCACCAGGTCATGCATTATTAGATTTTTTATGTTAAGTGTATAATTGATTTTTTTTATGTTAATATTAATTTGGAGTTCCTTTTGTGATTGAACAACGATAAGGTAACGTCACACACACACAATGGTTCTAAATTTTTTATAACATTATTTGTTTTACTCTTTCAGTTACATTAATTATATTTTCAGCGAGTGGGAGAGGCAGAAAGAAGAGAAAAAGGGGAATGGCATGGTTGCAGTTGCAGAGAATCATCACCAACACCAAGGGAGGTGCTAATTTGATCTCACCGCTCCCACGATTCTTCTCGAAATGTTCCCCCTATGTTTTGAAGGTTGGAATACCAGAGTTTCTAAACGGGATTGGGAAGGGGGTTGAGTCCCACGTTCCTAAGCTTGAATCTGAAATCGGTGATTTCCAGAAACTTCTCGTCACCCGAACCCTCAAACTCAAGAAGCTCGGTATTCCTTGCAAACACGTATGTTTTATTCTCTATTTTGTCTTTTTAGAAGCACTCGTGCAATGTTTAACTTAATATATGAAATTTTATTAATCTTGCCCAATCTTGTCCCCGTCAATATGATTATTTGAGCTATTATATTTTCTCTATTAATGACAAAGAATTTGGTAATTCTTCAAAAGTATGAATGTAGAATGACATGTAAAGGAAGACGATTTAGCCACTGGTGCAGGAGAATATGTGAACAAAATGCTATTTCTTGTAAGCGTGATGCTTTTTTCTTTTACCCACAAATGTTAGTTGTTAATTGTTAGTTTTTTGTTAGCGGAGGAGAATCAGACCCCCTCATGACCTTTCCCTCCCTCCCTTCTCCTTTTACCACCAAACCAACCTTATATCTCCTTGTAGGCATGATGTGAAAATGGTGATCAGATGAAGGGGAAAAAAACGATGGAGAGAGAGAGAGAGATTGCGGAGCACTGACATTTGAGAGATTAAAACTACTTCTTTGAACTGCAAAGTCTACAGGCTTGGCTATATATACACACACACAGGGAGAGAGAGAGAGCGATCAATACAGTTAACTGACAGCTATTTACATGTGTGCTTAAATAACAATCAATCAATTAAGCCAACTGAATAGCTAACTAGTAAAGGAATCAACTCCTTCAAGACGTTTGGGTGCCGTGTGATCAGCTTAATTAGTATTCAGTGGCACCTGATAAAGCCACTGGATTGACTTGTTAGCTGTTAGTAGTTCAACCTATGTTGAATTGTGTACCGTTTTCTTCCTTAACTCTGCTGGAAAAGTTGTGTATAAGTCATTGAGTGTATGTTTGGTAGAGTGAAAAAATAACAGATGAAATTTTTGAATTAAAGTAGAAAGTAAAAACGTGGATCCCACGGAATTTTACTGTTCATTTCACTCATTTTTCACCCTTTTTTGCCTTTACCAAACAACCTCTGAATCTTATGACTGGCATTGTAACTTTACATTCTGTTTGGTTGGAGGGGAATTGAGGGAATGGAAAATAAGGAGCTGTAAATTCCTACCCTCCAATATTGGGGGATTTCATTTCCCTACTTTGAATCAAGCCGTACATTAAAGTGAACTTGAATGACTATGATGTATGTGAAATTTATCAAAATTGGTGGCTTTGATGGTAAGATTATCAAAGGCCTTTAGAAGCTCTTTAGGACTCTGTCGTTTGTGTCGTACAAAATAAATTGTTAGACATATAATAAAGCCATTCATGAGTCTTTAGGACTCAGTGTCGTTTGTGTCGTACAAAATCTCTACAACTTTTGAACCTGCAGTTTTTCCTGTCCTAGACTAAATTTATTCTCCTCTCAATGCCTGCCATCTTTTCTGTAAGAGAGTTGGTATTTGACATAACTCCCTTTTGCTATTTCATTAAGCCATTGAACTGGTGCTAAGTAGAAAAGGGTGCACATGATACATTCTTAAGTTTAAGTGATTTAGTTTTCTACATCTTTATGTGACTCTGTGTGGACTAAGGTGTTTGATGTACTAATGTACTTCTACTGTCATGTTCATCGTGGCACATACCTGTGTTTGGTACATGATTATATTACTAGCACCTTAGATGCCTATAGGCATGTGATTCCCATCAATTAAAACAAGGTCAGCTTTATGAACTTAAATTACCATTTTCTCTAAGATATACAAAATTTGGCCGCCAGACATACAATGTCTAGTTCACTTGCAAGCTCTTTCTAACAACTAGTTTTTGCTTTGCAGAGGAAGTTAATATTGAAATACACACACAAGTACAGGCTGGGATTATGGAGGCCACGTGTTGAGTCCATCACTGCCTGATTGGTTTCTAAGTAGTAAGTAGTCGCTGTTTATTAGACCATACTGCAAATGTTTAGCGCAGCAGAATGACAATGCTCTACTTTAAATGAAAAGATCAAGTCACTGTCTTTGGAGACCACCCATCTTTTTCTTCACATTCATCTCTTGTGGACAAAGTTTGGTTTTTGCACCAGTTATATAATATGTACAATGGACTTGTCTTAATCGACAGTTTGTGTTTGTTATTTCATAATTCATATCACCTGTGACATCATTGCATATTATGTAATGTATCACTTGTTTTTAGCCAAAAGAATAATGCTGGCTTAGGAATCCGCAATGATTTCATTTACTTCATGATAGCTTCGGTTCAATCCAAAGATGCTATTGCAGTTTTTTGCATCCCTTAATAGTGTTCCATGATGGATCGGATACTCTGTTGTGCATGATAAAACTAGACATTATTTATCTGTGGTTGTCTTAGCTACTAGCAACTTCCTTCTTGAATAATTTTTTTGGGGGTCCTTTCTTTTATTGGCCGAAAATGAAGACCTTTGCTCTTTTGTTTTCACTCTGAAGACTCATCATTATGAAAATTTGGTTTAGAGTACTACTGTATCAGAGTTTTGTGTATCTTGAGCCCTATTATTCCTAAAGTTATTTGGGCATATTTACTGGATCCCTATTAATCCTAAAGTTATTTGGGCATATTTCTTTCGGCACCCCCAAAAAACTCAAGCAACACCTCCTTCCATTACAGAAAGGGTACTCCTTTCTGTAATGGAAGGAGGTGTTGCTTGAGTTTTTTGGGGTGGAGGAAGCTGCGACCTTGTTTTGAGCGATCTATTGATTTATGTTAATATTTTAGTCTCGACCAATCCACACTAACATATAAAAGTAGCACAGCAAACTTGATTCTCACATGACAAGGTCAGCCAAATATAGCCCAACTTAGTGTTGGTCAATTCACGCACAGCCATATGTTGATTCCGTGATGGTGTTATGAATGAAACAAAGGAAGCAGAAGTTTTTCATGTTAATTGTAATTTTGCCACCGCATTTTTTGTTGTTTCCATTTTCAAAATTTAACAAATAAAATGTTCTAGACAACTTCTGAGCATTTTCAAAATTGGGTTTCAATCAGAAAACGTTTTCTTTGAAAACACACTTTAAATTTTAAACAAGCACATTTTAAATCCTCTTTTCTATCTTTTTATTATTGAAACTGAAAACAGAAAAATAAGAAAAGTAAGCGCCCCTAAATAAAACGGGTCAAAATGATCCTTGTCACTGTTTAAAAACAACCAGCTTTATCTATCCAAGAGATTAATTTATTTCACATAAAAATAAAGTGACACTCATTTAATGTTCATCTCTTGATTTTTGTAGTTTTCAATTAGCACTTCTTATGTAAAAGCTATTTTTAATTGTTTTAATCAGACTTGAATCTAAAGCTTAGAATCATGTTTTCAACATAATGTGGTTAATGAGAAAATCATATTTGACTAATCCTTTTTTATCAGATATTTGACTAATCATAAACTAAAGTTGAAGCCATGTAAATGCGTATATGGTTGCATATATGCAACACATGTATCCACAAATTTCGCAATCTAAACATAAAAGTAAAACAAAAGTTAGTTAAAGTTGTTTTAAGTAGATTTGCATTATTTCGTGGAAGTTAGAAGAGCAAGCCAACAAAATACACATTATATGTGGGTGTGGTCCCTTTCTAATTAACCGTTTATGCAGTGAAGTGACGTTATCAGTACAAACATATCATGAATTTCAAAATAATATATCAACCAGCAATTTTTTTTTTTTTTTGTATATTCTTCCATGTGTAGTTTTAATTTTGGGAAAAGTCTAAAATATAAAAAAAAAATCACCATTATCAATAAATTCTAAAGTTATGTATCTCAAAGAGAAATAAAGTATCATAAATATATTATTATGATAAAAAAAATGTGGATTTGATTTGATTATATTGCAATAAATTACATAAAAAACTTTTAAAATTAAGAAGTAAATTGTAAAAATAAACTATGAAATATGATATATTCAAAGTTATAAATTTTCAAAATACATATATAATTTTTTAGCTTTAATAATTTAATAATTTAATATTAATTAAACATAAAAATATTTTAAATAACGACAAAATCTGAAATGTTTGATATAAAAAGTCAAAAATGAAGTCATCACTTTCAATAATAAAGACTCAAATTAATACACAAGGGTTGATAAATGATTTTCTAGTGATTATCTTTTATTTCATTAAATTATCTTATTCAACATATTTTTGCAATGGGTGTGGCTGCAGAGAGAGGGAAACCTACCTAGTGAATAATAGTGAAAATGGGATTACCACATGGATAGAGCGCGCCGCACACGAAATGGGAAAATAATTAAATAAATATGATATCCCAACTAATTTTTACATGTAGTGGTTATTAATACCGGTTTTAATTAAAAATAGATAAATGTTAGTCACACTCTCTTCTTAATACTTTTTTATAATTAGTTAAAATTTATTAAAAATTATTACTTTTAATAAGTTTTGTTTTTTATTTGATTATTATCTTTGACGATTACATACATTAAACAATATTCAGTAAAATTAGTTAAAAAATTAATTGGAAGTTGAAAAGTTAATTGAAAATTAAAAATATAGTTTAGAAGTATTAGTAAGATTAATAGTTGAAGTAACTGAAAAATATAAAATAATAGAAAAATAAGAGTATTATAATTTATTTTAAAAAATAATAAAGAATAAATAAATATATCAAAGATATAAACTAACGTTTGAAAAAAATACTAAAAATTATTAAAAAAGGTATTAAAAATAAAATACTTATTTATCAAATAATCAAATAAATTTATGAACTAATAAAAAAATTAAAATTAATTAAAATGTCTTATCAAATAAGTCTGCATATTTATAGTTTTAATTGATGCACATATAATACATATTAAGTTTTTCAGCTTATAAAAATAGAAATAATAATATTTAATCGTTATATTAAAATTAGTTAAGACTATAATAATCGAATTTAATTATTTTTTGACATATAGCGATTCATCAAGATAGTATATTTACATTGATGATCCAAAATCGTAAATTTATAGGCATGGGAATGAGCATGTCACCATCTGATAATCTGGAACCTGACAGTTGTTATGTCAAGGTTCCACACGTGTCAGCCTTTAATTAGAAAAAGGTATCCCTTAAAAGTCGCTAATCCATCCACTGATGTGGGGTAGGGCCCCAACCATGGAGTCTTTATTCAACCTTTCTCAACTCAAGTGTCTGTTCCAACAACAACAACAACAAAATATGCATTATTACATTGCACCCTGCCTTCTCCTTCTCCTTCTTAAAATAGCATGTGAAACTCTTCCCTATACACTCACATAGTCACATGCAACCCAATGCATAAGCCTTCAGTGCATTGCATATTGTAGGCCCTCCCACCCACATGATACATACCAAATTAATCGATCTCCTTCACACTGTTTCCAATTTTTTCCTTCTTCACTAACTTTTCAATTTGTGGGGTTCCTTTCTTTCTTTTTTACTATAGGATCTCCTCTTCCTCAGCTTTATAATTATTCCCACTATTTTCTATCTAATCTAATCTATATATATATGACTACCAATCCGATTACTTGCACCGAACCACATGCATTTTGAGTTAGCTAGAGATAATTTTATATACAATTTTTTTTTTTTAAATAACGGGGTTATAGTACCCTTTTTATTTATTAGTCAATATCTTTTTAGTTGTACTTTCAATTTTTTAATGAATTTGTTGCTTTCCTCAACCAGAATCAAAGATTAATATATAGTACTATAGATGCATGATAATGAATTACTGATCCTTATGAACCATTAACGGCTTAACCAGACATGTTTAGTGGGAAGAAATGTTCTTGTTGGGGCAGGAATGGCTTTGCCAGCGGATGCCAACTAACTTAGTACGTTAAATGAGTATAGTTATTAGTTAATGACATTTAATCACTTTGGTATTTACTAACTAGTTTAAGCATGGTGCAGTCAACTCCAATGATATATAACCAAAAGTGGTGAAGCAAATGACAGTGGGATAATATATATGCTAATAAAGGCTGTCATGGGCTGTGGATTACGCGGGTCAGGTGGTGATTATGCACCAAAAGGTATAAGCTAGCACTTCATCTTGTTTATTAGTTAATTGTGAATGCAATTTTTTACTGTCTCTGAAGTATGACCCACAGTCAAATTTTGCATAAAACAATTTAATTACCAGCAACATGTAATAGAACTGACAAGCTTTTCTCACTAAGAGACGCCCGTTTGTCAAATTAGAGGATTTGCAGTGTATCACTGGACCTTTAATAGCTTGTTTAAAATGCTCTAAACATATATTTATTTATAAACACTTAAAATTAAAAGTAAATATTGTAAGACACAAATCTTTTGAAATACTCTCATATAATCATATAGTACACATCATGAAGTAGTTCAGAATGGAATTAATCTGGCCAGAATGTATACATGCACCACTGATTCCGCCCGCATATTTGATGAAAGTTCAATGCTAGCCGGATGGTATTTCTAAGGACCATATTGAAGATTTCTTATACACACACGCGAGATATATTACGTGAAATATTTTTTTTTATAGGATAAGTGAGAGGAAAAACATATATAAATTGATAAGTTATATATATATATTAATTATTTATTCAAAAGAATCATATTTTTTTATCGGCTAAAAGAATCATATATAACCTTACGTTACTTTAATTTTAATTTTGATTAATGAGACACGAAATGTAACGATTTTTTTTAATCTTGGCATTTTATTGTTGACCGATAGTATTAAAGTACAAAAATAATTTTCTTACACCCTTATCTTTTTGCCCTATCATTACATCTACTCTTAAAAAAAAAAAAAGGAAGACTCAATTGAATTTCTCCCTTCCTCATCCCTTGCTTGTGTAAAGATAGATAGTAAAATAAGATATTAAAAAAATAATATTATTAATTAAAGTATTGTTGAAATATGAGTTCAACTTTTTTGTAATTAAATCGAAAAAAAACTCAATACAATAAATTATTTGTTGATTCATATAAGTAAACCTGATCACACTATATCTGATTTTTTTAAATTTATTTTATTACACTAGATACAACAATGAGTCGAGTTCAATTTGAAACTAGATTTCATCCTCTTCACAATATAATAATTTTTTTCACACATTTTTTTTTAATTTAATGATATTCTGACACTTTCTCTCAAAGACTCTTTTAAAATTGATTAAAATTGATTGAAAATTATCAATTTTGATAAATTTAGATTCTCCTCTAATATAATCATAGAGAAAATCATGAAAAGTTGTCATTGATTTTAGCTGTAACGGTTTGGCTATGTAGAGGACTAGAGGTAAAACTCAAAGGAAGTACATGGAAGAGCACATGGCCCCTGATGAGGCATCTGCTCATGCTAAAATGATGGACACGTACATAATCGGAGGTGAACCTCTAAGGAAGTACCTGCAAGAACAACGCCTAAAGAAGAAATATTTGGAGAAAATATTGCTATAGAGGATCGTGCAAGGAATCTACGTCATATTGACCTTGAAGAAATTAGAAAATGCTTTCTCGGTCCTAGAATTAATGGACTGATCAATAATCCCAACACCAAGCCCATGCATCAGGATCCACTCTCATGATCTAGTTCTGGATGAAAAATTGCTTTCGGGGCGAAGAAAGATTGAAGAAAAAGATGAGATAGAGGAAACGAAAATATAATGCTAGATAGAACGATGAGAGAATATATATGGAGCATACAGGATGAAGAATTTTCTCCACTAAGCTTGGAAACGATGAAAAAAAGGCCTAAAAGAGGAGCTAGGATGGAACTACTGATTTATACAAGCTTGTGTATCCTTTAATTACTTTCGACTTTGTTTAACTTGAAAATGCTAGCTTTAATAGAAGCAGTTTGACATTTTGTCAACCCTAAAGGTTATTTTCCTTTTTTTCTTTTAAAAGAAAACTAATTTTTTATACAGTTCGAATGCATTTTTTACTACTGAAGTGACTAAAAAAACATTTTTCAAAATTGAAAGATTAAAAAACAAATTTAAATTTAGATAACAAAAACAATAGTAACTTAAATTTTTTTGAAAAAATATATTTAAGCGTTTCTTTCAAAAAAGAGAAATTGAGGGCAATCGGTAACGAAATGAACCGTATAAAACATAAAATTCACAATTTTCTGTCAATCATTCACAAATAAATGAGGATTACTTAAATAATTTACCTACCCGTTAAGCTGAATGCGAAGTTTGGCCAAAACGCTGGATTATATGTATCGTTTCCCTTTATTATGACGCTTGTCATTTTTCACTTTTCAAGCATAAATGACATTTTCTATTGGTACACAGAATGTAATTGCAATTATCTAAGTTGATAACTTCTACGCAATACCAATCCCGATAAAAGTGTAGTATTAACAGTATAAAAGTGGAGCATTCAAATGATATTCAAAGTTCAAACTCAAACGATAAAGGGATGAAAGTGGCCATGGAGGAAGATTAAAAACCTAACTTCATTTTTTTTTGTTATTTTTAAAAAAATCGAAGTACTTTTTTTTTTTCATTTTGCAATAAACCTTGAAATAGTACGCAACTCTTGTCCTTCCTCAAAAAAAAAATTACTCGGAAACTTGTTATGAATAATTGAATATACCGCTAGGAAAGATTATTAACATACTTCAAAAATTAAGCGCACTGTATAGTGTATACGATTTTCTTTCAATTTGATATTTAATAAAACTTCATAAAAGAGTAAAAATAAACAAAACTAATCGCACAAGATCTTTGTAGACATTACTCTATAACTACACTACGGAAGCATTCACGAAAGAAAAAGTTCGATAGAAACTCTGATAAGAAAGAACAATAATAATATTGACTCCTGAAAACGATTATTTAAGTTATTTTTAACGTATTAAACATAATATCAATTTTAAGTGGTGTTTATTTTTTTTTTTCAAGATAAATATGTATCACGAGTTATTTATTTAAGGAAGTCGTTAAGGAAAGAATCAAAGTAGGTATTAAATATGATAGAATAAAAGAAAGAAAGAAAAAAAGAAGATGGCGGTGGTGATAGTGGAACTCAAAGGAAGAAGGAATAAGCAAATGGCATGTACAGTGTACACGATCAAATACATGAATCTGAAAAAAAAAAAAACAATAAGAACGATATAATAATTAAATTAAATAAAATAAAAAAACACCTGGCGCAATACAGCCTAGGCGCGCGGGTCAACTCAACGCGCCGCCGGCGAGATTTGCCGGCGCGGCGCCGGCGAGTAGCTCGGCGAGAGCCGTCATGGCTCGCACTTGCATCTCCAAGGCGGATATATAGTCCGTGGCTTCTTCCAGAAGGTTCGGGAACGACACCTTCCGGCAACCCGGAACCAACCGGCTGAGAACGCGCGCTTTCTTCTGCACAGCCGGTAACCGGTTCCTCCTCTCTCCGTTTCCAATCCTCGTTCTCTTCAAACCGTTGTCGGACGATGCTGCCTTCGCCTTCTTGTGCTGCGTGCGAAGCTTCCTCCAGCGCTTGAGAATCGCGCGACTCCACCTCGTTCGGCCTCTGGCGGTGGCGGCGAGGACGCGGTCGGCGGCCTCGCGGACCTGGCCGGCGGCTCTACGCTTGGCCCCCGATGACGCAGTGCGGCGGAGAGCCTCCACGAGGCGGCGGGAGTAGATCCGCTGCTCCACGTCGGATCTCCACGGGACGGCGGCGGCGGAATTGAGATTGCCGGCGGCATGGTCTCCGATTTTTCTGCACTTCTTGTGATTGGAATCCTCGGAATTACTTGAATCTAGGTTCGGCTTGAAAGACGCCATAGATGATTGCAATTAAATGATTTGTTGGTTGAGATGATGAGAGAAGAAAAAGAAATTGAATGAACAATCAACAACGCAAGAAGAAGAAGAAGTTGGTGTTGGGAGCGAAGTGAGGGGAAGTAAATAGAAGAAAAGAAAGAGTATAAAAGGAGTTCAAGTCACGGGGAACCACCCGTCCTTTAGTTACTCATATTTATTGCCCTTACTCTTCTCTTTCTGTTGTTTTTTTTATTTATTAAAATAATATTCTCAACATTATAAATAAACATATAATAATTTTATTTGTAAGAACAAATTAATTATTTTAGTTATAATATTTTATATTATTATCCAATCATAATTTATCATTTATAATAAATCGGTTGATTTTTATGAAATTATCTTAAAAGACATCCAATCAAACAATAATTACGATTGAATGATCTTAAAAAATTATTTTATATTATCAATATATATATATATATATATATATATATCATCGTTCAAATCTAAAAAAAAAATTACATCTCTTCCGTTGGTATCGTGGAATTAACATAAGTTGCATTTTTATATAATTATTAGTTTTGAAAGAAACATAAAGGAGATATTTGGGTAAGAAATAAGTCGCTTAATTAATTTGAGGGGCAATGGAAGGAAGATGTGGGAAGGGAAGGAAGTTAACTTTGAGTTTAGTTTGACTAATAAACCGAAATGAAAGATTAACAAACAAGGATGTGCTTTGAATATGATATTAATTAATAAAATAGGGAGAGATAGAGACCTCACATGGCACCTCCCATGAGGAAAGTTTAGGTTTATTTGATTGGACAAGATGAGCTAGTGGACAACTTGCCTGATTAATTTTATCGTATTCTTGTGCAGCAGTTCTAACTAATTCGTCAATTGTGATCCTTTTTTATTTTTGATTTCAATTTTCGGCCCCTCAACCCTCTGTTTTTATTCTAAATTTCGGTTGAACAAACTTTAAAATTTATACTATAAGTCACGGGAGGCACACAACTGTTTGTAATTAAATGAAGAACGAGGAGCCACTTTCAAAGCATGTACTATCCAATTAATCACTATTATTTTGTACCTCTTACGGATAAGATCTCCCATGTTGCCTCAATCATCTTAACTTGCTAGCAAATATAGAACCTAAGGATAGAAAGAAGAGAGAGAAAAAGGGGGGGGGGGGGGGGGCAAAAAATTAAAACAAAAAAGAAAAGATTAAAGCATGATTAGGTTAACCAAAGCGTATAACTTTCATTTGGTGCAACATTATATAATAGTGATCTAATTGGGATACCTATTGTTAGTGCAGTCGTCCTGGGTATGTTATTCTTTGGGTGCTAGGTCACCTTGCAGGTACAAAAAACTTTTTTTTTTTTTTTTAACTCTACCTGCAAAGCAAAAAGAACATTTTCAATGTGTCTCCAACTCTTGATTACACGAAGTGCAAAATTTTAACCCTTATGAGAAAACAAACAACTAAAATATATTGGAATCAAACAGAAACAGTGCAGGGGCATTGCTGTCTCTAATCAACGGTCAAGATTGATGGTCAGAGTAGTCATCACCTATCACGCTAAATGATAAAGCTTTCTTTCTTTCTTTCTTTCATTTGTTCTTTTTTTGGGAGGGCATGAATGACAGGCCTAATGAGTCCATGGCAAATGCTTGGCATGTGAAAAAGCCATAAAATCTGTATTATGATAATGTTAAATTTCAATGTGTTTCTTATCTTTACCTGCAAGGATTGTGTATGTGTGTATGTCTTGTCCATGCTTTAATTTTTATTAATTTATGATTGTTACAAAAATAAGTTTCCCTATCTTTTGGGCACGGGGTTTAAAAAATAGGTATTGATGAATTGATAAAGTAATGGATTTATTATTCTAGGAGGGAAAAAAACTTTATTCTTTAATTGGAAGGCATTGATGATGAATGGAAATGTCCTATTGGATGGAGAAATGTTGTTGGCGTCTGTTGATTGGTTCCTGAAATGGGGCCAAACTTGTTTGTTTTTATTCTTGGCAATCATTAGGGGGTGATGCACCCAAACGGAAGCCAAAGATACAGAAAAAAGGAAGACATGTGGTTGTTTTCATCGCACTTTCTATCACCTGGCCCTCTATTTTATGCATTTCTTTATTTAATTTATGAAAGAAACGGCTTTTGGACTCACTTCCTCATTGAGACGGTGTGGCCAGGTTTCATCCACATTGCCCACCCTCCTTTCTCTCTGTGGAGAATAATAATATTGTACTGTACATTGCCTAGCATTATTGGTATACACTCCATTTTGGCCATGACCTGATCCAATTGTTTCCATGTCTCTGATTTTTTTTTTTATCATTAAATATTAATTTATTAATTTAATTAAAATGTCAATTAGAAACATTATTTTTTCCATCCAAGACCAACCTTATATCTCCTCTGTCACTTTGGAGAAGTGAATGTTATATAAACTATCGGCAACAACAAATTAAGAATAATATAGCTGTGGTGAGAATGGAAAAATTGGAAACAAAATCTGTGAAAAATCTGATCAGCCTCGTATCCAAATGACAAGCCAGAGAACTTTGTCTCCTTGAAAGAGACAGGCTTTGCTGTCTTAACTCTCCTCAATATATTAAACAACAACAACAATGCAATTGGTCCAGTGCAATGATTTTCGCATTCAGCCTAGAAAGATACAATAGAGTATTGATTTCTTTGTATATCATAATAACTATGAACAGTTGAAAACCTTTGTGATAGTCAGACTGAGAGAGACCCCTTTATCCCTCGCTCAAGAAATTTTCACCGCATCAAAGAGTGGTTGATTAGGCAGGTGACTTATGTCCTAACATGAAGCACATGGTCAAGTAGTGAAGCTCCATTTCTTATTATATTCACTGCTTTCTATCCTTGTAATGCTGTACATCCCTTTTGCATATTTTAAGTTATCTTGGTCAGAAACCATCTTTACTCCGTGAAAACAACTGTTTTTTTTACCTTTCTTATAAGATTTGCTCCGAATCTTGTGTTTTTCTGTGGGGTTACTAGGATTTCCACTTTAAAATCTTGTTATTAATCCATGTGAGAAGATATTACTTATTTGATGATGAGACTTTTATCCAGCTCCTCTTCCTGGTTAACAATCAATCAATTTGACTTGTCTAATAGACCAATAATTCCATCTATCCCTCCTGTTAATCATATTCCGTGAAGAAGCCAATTTGCATTTTACTTCCTCCTTTTGGACCATATTATAATAATTTTTTATGGGAAGTTCAGCTCACAGAGCCTCTTAACACAAACATTAGTATATATAAATACAAAAGATTAGTTATACCAGGTGACCGCATAAGACAAACAACATTCATTAGTGATGCTGCTATGCTTCCCAACATGGTTTTCTTACATTAAATAAACGCATAAAATATAATTCAGTTTCTTATTTTTATATGCATATATGTATATATTCACCGGCTATGATTCATGAATGGTTGACATTGAATAGCCACTAAGAGTTGACTCATCTCAACTTTGATGCAAAACTGTTCTCAGTTCTCACAATTTGAATGCATGTGAACCAATTCTCATGATCATGGCACCAAAATTCGCGGCCTGCAGCCAATTATTCTTCAGAACACCAAAAAGAAGAGGAATCATGTCTGGATACAAATTAAAAGCATTCATCCTATGGGGATTGAATAACCAAAAGGTTTCACTCCTGAATTATTTTGACATTTTATGTAGATTCCAGGGGGCGAGTTCTGACGCAATAAAGTTGTGTCGTGATGATTTGTTGATCATGAATTTGAATCTGAACAATGAGATACATAGTTTTTTATGTAGATTCCTTTCCCATTTACCCACTTTTAAACAGTTAAACTCATAAGAATGGTTATATAACTACCATACCAACAAATGTGTAGAGCTTAATATGGCTTGTGAGGACAATGCGAAGTTGTGATTTAGCAATTTGTTGTTTTGTCAAGATACTGTTGATAATCAACTATCTGTAATTAATAATATAAAGTGGCGAAGTTTTAAAAATGATGCAAATGGTCTTGGCGGTGAAAGTAAGGATTTATTGGTTTGACTATATATCGTGGATGGGCTCCATAAGTGAGTAGATGTGGTGTGTAAATTCTAAGTATTTATCTGACATTTGAGGTCTGAGGCTTAATAATTGCTCAATAAAAACGGTGCTTAATTTTTGTTGGACTAGACTTAATTAAGATTTGAATAATTTTCCTATTTAATTATCTCTTCTATGCCCAAAGTCCTTGACTAAACAAACCAATAACTTCTGAAAATAGTTATTATATTCATTTTCTTATTTGTGTAAAAAAAAAAAGATGTTGATGAAACAGAAAATATGCATAATGCAATTTTTTAAAAAAAACTTTTGTCGAGTGTTCAATTTATAAAAATATTAATTATGTAAATGACTAAATGAAGTATAATTATGACATGGAATATTGCATCTAAAGCTTGCGCTATTGATTATAGGAATGTTATGAATGTGATTTAATTTGTACACATGTCTTCCATCAATACAGATGATAATTAAGCCTTAGAATAAAACCACTAACCAAATCGCTTGTACCAAACTACTAGACAATTGGTAGGCAGGAGTTTAATTCGGGATTTGGTGCAACTAACGCGTTTCACGCTGTCTCATCGTGAATATTAATATTATAATAATCAGTGTTGTGCTGAACAAGACTGTTTCTACACACTAATTAATTTCTTTTTGCTAGCTCTTTTGTGGGGTGATATGCTTCCTCAGCATTCTAAGAACGAATAAAACACACGAGTGTCCAATTATTGATCACCCTACTAGCATATTATATTAATCAAACGCAACTGTGCGGCAGTGTTTGCCTTCCTAATCAATCCATCCTTTGCTTATCCACAAAACAACCATCATAATAATGATGATTTTGTGTCATATATATGGTGATAAACATATTGTTTAATGTGATGATCTCATCTTATAATTAGTAACGAGAAAGCCAAAAGACCTGACAGAAATCCCGCAATTGTAAATTTGGACGGATTTCATCGGAAAAAAAGATCGTAACCCCTAAGTATTTGAATATTATGTAATGCAATTAATTAAAAAAATGATATTAGAAAGCGGTACTGCGCCTCTAGCTAGTGGTTGAAGTTCTTGGCTCAAAAAATGTGCGAGAGAGACGTCTGTTTTTGTTGAGTTGGGAACTCACTGTCCGAAGGTGGCCTCACAACATTATTACCTTAATAATTTGGTTAATTAGTCGAGTCTATAGAGTATGAGTGTGTTAGTTAGGTAGTTAATTATTTATCTTAGTTTAGATAAATAACATATTAAGCTTTCACCTCTCACTTTTACATATGTTACAAAAATAATAATAGATTAGCAAAAAATGAAGACCATCGTTAGGCTTATTTCCATTAGTGAAAACTGTGCCTACAAAAAATACTTAATTTGTATCTGTTAAAATAGAATCTCATTTTAATTGGTATCTTATCATTTTCATCGTCGAGCTAATCAAGTCGATCCCAAGCCTACTAAAATTTTAAGTTACCCCAAAAAACTTAATTAGTAGTATAACTAGTAATCCTTTATGTGTTGTACTCACTGCATAGTTATTATGTTGTGGATGTGTTTAGAGAGATGATGGAATGATGAAAGGACAAAGGCTTATATATGCTTGTATGGAGTGATGTAAGGATGCCCAAAAATTAAACGTGGGCATGTGAATGGTGAAAGATGAGAATGATGGCAGAAAGCGTGCCATGTGTGTGTATGATTAATGAGTTCATGAAAGGATGGTAAGCAGTGAGGTGCATGTGCTAAAGAATGGTATGCGTGTGTACCGTGTTTAAAAAAGGTGTGTGAAACTAGGATATGATTCTTTCAAAATGAGTAATTTATTTTAGAGAATAAAGTAAATAATTTTAATCGTTAATAAAAAATGATTATTATTACATATGCATATATAACAAATCTCATATATATATATATATATATATATATATATATATGTATATATATTAAAATATTAACAATTTTTTTATCAGTAATTAAGATTACGTACTATACGTTGTATTGAGCCTTAAGAATACTTTGATGGGTCTTATGGATTTGCTTCGGGTGGAGTACGTCATCCTTGAGTTCTTGATGAATAAGTTAATGCATTAACTATATGTCAAGATTTCAAGAGAGACTAGTTAACTAAGGAATTAATCATATCTCTAGTTAATTAAGGGACCAACCCTTAATATCGTAACAGTGTACTAGGACTATTTCATTTTCTGAAATATAAGAGGAAAGATTAATGAGTCAATATCCCAACTTCCGCATCCATTGTTGCATTGCATCACTAAAATATTTGTGATTATTACTTGTTTTCTTATCTTTTAGTTTACATTACATTCTTAGAAACGAAAAAAAGAAAAAAAAAAGTTCAATATAGCTTCATAAAATCCTAAAATTTGTGGTCGCTCAAATAAAATTAAAATTGATACATCAAATTAGTCTTCGCATGCAAGATCATATACTTTTCTTCCAGTTTATAACTTATGCGTCTTGGATCAACCTGAGCCTAACCAATTTAACGTTTCAGCTCCATAAAAAAACAGCCTAGTCCAATTATTTTGGCTGAATTATATGTCTACTCTTGATTTCGAGAGCTTGTTTAATTTAGACGCAAAATATATGTTAGATTTGCGGTTTTGGGTGGAGGTAAGCATATTAAGTCAAGTGTTTCTACAATGTTTGGAGAAATGTTTAACACATGTAGGATCACGTCTGACACTATAAATGCGGTTTGAAATTGTATTTCAATCAAAGTTATGACTTGTTGTCTAAGCAAAAAAGTAATATTTTTTGTCACATTTGTGTTGAAGTAAATCTCATTTGATATTATTGACTAAAAAATTCTAACTATAACAATATTGACATTTTTTATTATTAATAATTAAACATTTAAAAGAAACTTTTATCAATATTATCTAACACCATATATTATTTCAAAATCGCTTTTGGTGAAAATATTTTTATATTAATATAAATCAATTTACTCAAAGTCTCACACACTTTTGACTAAAACCAATTGTATAAAATCAAGTTACTTTAAAATTAATTTCTCAAATTGTAAATCAAACACATACTTAATTGATAAGTAATATATCCAAATTGATAAATATCTTCTTTTATAAGAGGAGAGGGTCATGTTAGATTGTATGGCTATAAAATTTTGAATATTTGTATATCTTATATAAATGATCACGATGGCCCATAACATAATGAATCTGTGTTTATTTCTTTGCGAAAAGATAATCATGCTTTGAGAGGATTCTGAAAGTATAACCAACTTTTGTTACAAAATTAGTAGACTTAATTTGTAAATAGGGTAGCAAACTCAGCTCATTTTTCACATGATGGATACCCAATCCAACTAGCAGACCCACATTTATATACTTGTAGAAGCTAGATCTCAAGATGGGTATACGGAAAACAATAGACTAGAAGAAGTACCGCAATTGAATTCAACTAGTTGAACACTAGAACGGCATAATTAATGATTATAAAGAATTGTTTTACGTTGACTTGGCTCTTATCAATTATCATCATATTGGTTAGCCACTTAATTCCTAGGAGACGTGCTATGCCACGGCCACGTGTCCCCTCCCCTTTCCACCATTTACATTTTCTAATTTTATTATCAGTGCAAGCTTAAGAGCTCTCTTTTTATCTCAGCAGGGTTAGTCAATCTTATCCTACCCACTAACCATCATTAACAGACTAACAGAGACATGTCTTCAACATATTTTGATTCATTGTATCTGTTCACCTACCCGTGAGGGGCAGCAAGGTTGGTAACAGATTTATTAGTTTGATGTTGTATTTGCACTTTTGTTATCTTTTTAAGTTCAATGAATTAGGTGTACTTGTATTGAAATTGAACTAAGACTCCTAGTTTGTTTATGTGAAAGATGTCAGGCTGGGAGGAATTGTGCATGTGGAATCAATTAGGAAGACTCACGAAGCCTTTTATGGTTACTGCTCTAGTGCTCTATCAAAATATACAAGCAAGGAGCAGTTTCTTAACAATATTAATTATCTTAAGGTGTGCTAGATTGCTTGCTCATCATTTGATTATGTCATGTTCAGTTTGGTCCGGATCCCTTGTCCAAGTGTACTGTGCTTGTGCTAATAAATAAATAACAAGCGCATGGCTACTTTCACTTGTTTGTATCAGTTTTCATCGTTTTGATCAGAGATTGATGATTAATTTACATTATGGTTTGAACGTCTAAGGATTACTAGAATTTTATTATTAAATGCCTAATGAGAAAAATTAAATATTTGCAAAAACTGCTCTGTTGTTTTACTTTCCTACCTCTACCTTCTTGATGGGAATAGGTCTGTTGGTCATATTCTACAGTAGTTAGAAGAATGTATACTAATACAGGACTTTTGGACAACTTTGAGTAATAGAATTAAGTTTTCCAGGACTCTTACGTAAATTTTTTTATCTAGAACTGTTGCCAAACAGATATGACGAAAGTACATGTTAAAAATACATAATTAATTGTTGAACCAACTTATAACTGAAGCAAGAATTACAATTAGTATAAAAAAAAAGTACCATTTTTGCTTCTCATGTATACCATTGTCATATTCCTTATTATCATAATTTCGTTGGACATTTGCTATCTAATGGAAAACCTCTCCTGAAATGAGTCGTATGCACAATTCTCTTTAGTGAATATTTCTACACTTGCACTAGTTTGTTCCACCAACTCAAAAATTCCCTTCACACTTACCATGATTCATGATTAAGGAGGGATATCTATTCTGCAATCTCTTCCATCTGAAATCAATGAAAACCAGTCCTCAAACAGCATAAAAGACGACGAATCAGATTGTTTTCAGTTTTTGAATTTAAATTTGTATTAAAATATATCTTATTCGGCTTGGTAGATTGCTAATTCAGATATTGAGATTATATAATTTGTGGTTACTGCAGCTTAATCATAAAGAATAGTTTTGGTTTTTGCATGCATTGCCTAGCAATATTTTGCTTTTTAAGATGCCAAAAGGTTCATCTTGGAAGTTAGTACCAGCAATATTTATTGGCCCCGAAATGTAAAAAGTGTGGCTATTTCTGCAAGTTTTATTGCTCGAATTTCTGTCCATAACTATAACTACATCCCCAAGTGTTAGTTATCCGGAATGGCCTGAAATAAATGAGTCCCATTAGTTGTCTTTGTATCCCAACAAAAAGTTAGTCTGCAATAGTAACTACACCAACATAACTACGTAAGTTTGTGTCACCATACAAGCCTTTGAAACATATATGTACATACTTTTCTAGTGTCAACAGAAGATGCTATGATCCAACTATTCCAAGCCCGTTTCAGCTGTTTCAAAACCATATATACATATACATATATACATAGCAGCTTGGACTGAGTTACTAAAAGGAGAGAACTTATGGATGCATAGTCATGGCCTCTGAACAAAAAATAACCTACCTCTATAACTAGACTAGTGGAGTTACTCGGATTCCCTAATTCGGAAAATCCAGTGAACAAAAAGCATTCCAGTCCATTAGATATGAAGGATTGGCTGGTGCTTTTTCGGTCATTTTAAGAGCTAACCCAACAGTGGCTTTGTTGACAAGGGAGTTATCTGCCTCAGGTTGTGAAGTTACAAGATAGTCACCACTCAGACTATGCCACTTCTCCTTCCTGATGGTAACTTGAGAGTGCTTTGCTGTTTATTGTGGCCATTCATTGCTTCCTTAATTTCTTCCTTGTTCTTCTTGGTTTCCTCCACATATGGCTGCATGAAAAAAGTAATTAGAAGTGGAAAACTGCAAGCAAACCCCATAGTGGCAAAAGAAAAAGAACAAGTATATATCTTTCAAGAATAGATCATAGATGTTATGTCGACTTCTACATACCTGTTTCTCAATTTCAGACATATTCCTCCATGTATCAATAGCCATACGTGGGATTTTCTGGCCATCTAAGGCCTGACTACAAGTTTTCAATCTAGCACATTCATGCTTGAGGAATATCTGATGCAGTCTTTCATCCCGGCGGAGAACCTCGGCGTTTCTTCATTTCTTTGACATTCGAGGGTGGTGGTAAAAGCACAGGCTGTTCCACATACCCTGCTAAGTTAGAATCCAAAATATTGCATAAGCAACTCTAAAGTCACAAAAGACCACTACTACATTGCTTCATTTTTTTTCCCTTCTTAATATCCTTGAGCACATAACTTCACATTATTCCCTTTCAATTTCAGGGCGAAGACTACTTCACCCCATTTCTTTTCTCCACCAACCTGAAAATTGGAAACATTGAATAGAAAATTCATAACACTATATTAAAATTCAATATCTGAGACAAATTCTTGCAATGATACATAAAACTATTTTAGCCTCTCTTGATTATAGAACAATAACTGATTTGGATGAATATTGAATAAAGTTGACATGCACATAAAAAGTCCAATACATGCAAAAAAAACAACTAAAATCGTGTGAGGTCAATATAATTGGTGATATCCTCCTATTCTGGTCACCTCCAAGTAAAACAGGTACAAGTCCAGCAATGTTTCTCTGACATTGAATTTCATGTTCAAATCACCTTTACCGGAAGTTATCTATTGTATAATATAACACAAGAATTTTGGATTGAAACAACGCAAACGACCAATGTACTTAAAAATAAGAGAAAGGACAACTGTAAGACAGAAAACATTTAATAACGTATTATGTATACTTTGTTTGAGATTAATTATAAAATAATGTGTTGATTGTTTGTTCGTGTGAACAATCATGAAAAGTCAGAAGTCAAAACTGGTCAAACAGGAAGCACCAAAACAAAAAAGACTCGACTTTTCCTGGCATGCAAATTATGAGCAACCAAACAGAACAACCTAGAAAGTAATTAGAGAGTATATCAGAACCCCATCATCACGTTAAGGATAAAAAACAAGAGCTAGCTAGCTAGCTAGCATGTTGTTGCGTGATAAAGAAAACTCACATGAGACTCAGTCCAGAAGACTCCAACAACTCAGCGAGTTTCATGTAGAAACTCTCGGACTCGTCATCACCCGGAGAACACATTGTTCTGCATGGGGCTCGCCAGCACTTGCATTGGTGATGGAAACATTAACAAGGTTCTTGAGATGGGTCTCCGATGCGATGGAAGCCTCCTCTTTCTCTCCTCTTTGGTCTCCATGTTTGAGGAAGCAACTAAAAGCTCAAACATGAACCCCAAGTAGTTGAAGTACGTACGAGAAAGGGACATGGAGACCTAACGCCTTTAATTTGCGACAGCTGCACAGTGCACGCGACGCGAGTACGTCGCATTTCTTGGTTTTTTGGTAGATAAACTTTTTTAAAATAAAATTAGTGTCTTATTTTAAGTAGGGATGTGAAAAAAACTGCTTCGGACTTAATCGGATGCTGACCAAACATAAATTTAACTGATTTTTACTTGAATTAGTATAAAAAAAAGAATTTGGATTCGATTAATCGAATTGATTTTCATTCGGATAAAATCATATTTTTAAAAAATAATTCAAAAATCAGTTTAAAATTACTTTCTATTGTTAGAATCTATTTAAACAGTTCAGAATTAATTTTTTAAAATCAGATCGTTTGTGAACCAATTTTCTAAATCAATTCGACTGTTTAGTTATAAAATTAAACCGGTTAAAATAATTCCGAATTAATTTATAACATTTTAACGTAACTGTTTCCTATGTATTGAATAAATTTTCCTTTTTTTTTACCAAAACAATTAAGTACACGGCCCTGCAATGCAAAGGCTTAACATGATAAAAGAATCAAATTTTAAAATAAAATATTTTAAATTAAATTTATATATTTTAAGAAATACCTAAAAATATAAAACTATACTTCACTTGCATTTATAAACATATTTTACATTTTTCTCGTGTCTTTTTAGAAATTTTATATAAAATACTAGCACTAATACAATTTGTCATCTAACTGTTTACTTAAAAAAGAATGATGTTAGTGTTTATTATGTACACTTTTTTTTTTAAATTACATTTACTTTCATTGCTTTATTTTTTTAGTGAATTACATACTATCTATATATAAAATAAATAAATATAATATAATATACTATATAAATGTTGAAATACAAGTATAAAGATAAAATCTCACATTAAAAAAATGATATACTTATAACCCATTATAAAGATCTTTCTCATGATGTTTTATCCGCTCAAATTCATAATAAGCTATATGGTGTAACTTTAAATAAATAGGTTACAGTGGCTTCACCACCATTTACATTGTCTATTTTATCGCCTAAAATCTTGAACATGTATATCATAAGGATAGTGATTAAGAAAAGTTCTTCAACTACTGCATTATGTTACTTCCTTTAGATCCTGGCTACAATTTTGTTCTATTCCATTTATTCTAAATTTAAAACGCAATTGGTTTTGACTATACTGGTGAGGTTCTTAACATAATTATTCACTATTTTTTTATATATATACTTTGACTAAAAAAATAAGAAGATTCATAATTAAAAATAATATGAATTTTAAATAAATAAATAGATAAGATTAAATTACGAATTTGGTTCTTTGTATTTTTGTGTTTTTCTATTTTAAACCTTTATGATTCAAAATATTCATTTTAATCCTTTATATTTAAAAAAAAAACATTTTGATCCTCTTATTAAATTTTCGTTAATATCGTCAGTGTTTTAAATTTTGAAATAATTAATTAATATATTAACAACTAAAGAAAAGTCACTATGTGTAAATTAAATTTTATAATTATAATTAATTGTACAAGAAAGGGACTACATTGTGATGGAGCTTAAGACGGACATACCCAATAGAAACAAAACTTTTATTTTTTTTTTGACCAATTTAGCCCGGCTGGCCAACTGGGCAAGGACCAGTTTTGCACGGTGAATCATAAAAAAAAAAAAAAAAAAAAAAAAAAAAAAAAAAAAAAAAAAAAAAAAAAAAAAAAAAAAAAAAAAAAAAAAAAAAAATCAAAGATATAGTTGTCTCAACTCTCACCCTCTCAGGTATCTTTTTCTTCACCTTCGTTAGTTATATATATCGTATGCATAAAGTACTACTTTGTTAGCATACTAGTAAGACTTTATATGAGGAAACCATGGAACCAATTCAATAGAAAACGTGTAGAAATTGATCTGGGCATTAAAATGTTTTTTTTTTTAATAGCATTAAGATGTTTCTAGTCAATAGTTAATTAGAAAATCCTATTACAAAGTTTGTATATATAACGTACACTACGTCTATAATAGTTATTTGAAAGAATTTATAGTCAATGTTGATTAATTATTTCATGATATGATCGATGCTAACTGTTTATTTCAATTATTATACCATTAATGAAAAAATTGTATGTGGAATAAATATAATTTGTAACCAAACCAAATATTTATAAAGCATCTTATGTTGACAATTGTCTATTCAAAATTTTCAGTTCCCCTATTTTATATTTCTCTCAATCATAAAAAAATTTGTAGGTGGATTTATTTCCTTTTTTTATTATGGAAATTCAAGATTTTTTGAGCTTAGGATAATCATGCCTAAGATGAATAGATAGTATAAATTCATACCAAAATCATTAAGTTAAGATGTTTAGGTAATGAGCTCTAATAGTTCCATTTGCCTATATAATCATAACATGCATTAATCGATTGTGCCTATCAATCTTTATTTCTGCCAATAACTAATCATCTTTGAACATGAAGCTACTTCCTCGAGAAATCATTTTCTCTCTTATTTTGTTCACTATCTGTTCTTCCAAGGTTTGTAAAACAATGGATTGTGGTGGCGCACACGTTTCACGTACCAATGTACCATCGTAGTTGATCAATCTGGCAAATCAGATTTCATACGATTCAAGCTGCCATTGATTCAATATAGACAAGCAGCAATAAATGGGTGAAAATTCACATAAAGGCTGGCACATATACGTATGTTATATAGTCCATTTTATTAAATTTATACCCAAATAAATTATTGTCTCTTTCTTATCTTTTTTTTTTTTTTTTTTTTGCGTGGTTACATTATATTGAAATATCTAGAGTGAAACTAATTATATTTTGTGCAGAGAGAAGGTTCAAATTCCGTATGAAATGCCGTGCATCTTTTTGGAAGGCCAAGGAAAAGAAGTCACCACTATTACATACAATGACCACCAAAGAACAAATATTAGTGCCACGTTCTCTTCTTTTCCAGACAATGTTGTTGCATCGGGCATTACTTTTAAGGTATATAGCAACATATACATATGTTAAAAAACAATCTCATAATTTTTTCATTAAAAAATGGAAATACTATTTATTATGAAACGGATCTCTTTATATCTTTTTATTTTAAGAAATATATTACTTCATGTTTCAAATTTGAGAATTTTGTGCTTCGTAAAATTTAAAATTGTTAAATAGATTAAAGCACAATAAAATAATTAATACTAGAACAACGACTCATACAATCTAATAGTCACATCCATGTTTCTTTTTCTTTTTGTTTTTTAGAACTCGTTTGATATCGCGGCAATATTATGATGGGGAACGAATCCCAGCATTGGCTGCAAGGATATATGGAGACAAATCTGTATTTTACAATTGTAGTTTCATCCGTTTTCAAGATGTGGAAGGTCGTCACTACTATAAAAATTGTCTCATTGAAGGTGCTGTCGACTTCATATGGGGCAGTGGACAATCTTATTTTAAGGTATTTAACATGTACTAATAAATTAACATGGCCATGCTAAATTGTTTTGTTCTTTCTCATCAAAAGATTTTTACGTTGATTAACTAACTAATTTCGACCATTTACTTTATTTAATTTAATGTAGGATTGTGTGCTCAATGTGACTTCTTCGGGTTCCATAACAGCACAAGGACGCAGTTCAAATAGGGATCCAAGTGGTTTTGTGTTCCAACTAGCTTCTCATCTACTATGTTACATATTGTATTAATAATTATATTATGTTATTTAATATATATTAGATAAATTAAAGTGATCAATTAATTATGTTCAAATAGATTTTTAAAGTAAATATAGAATAAACGGGTGGATATTAATGTTAGGTCAATTGGGTTTAATGAGAGTTTATTGGTCCATCAATAAAGAAAAACATTATATATAAGGTTATAGTTCACAATAGGTCACATCATGTTTTCTTTCTTTTTTTTCTCATCTAGATAGAATAACCTCTAAAGAGTTATTTAATTGAAAAGACTAAAGTTTATAAAGAAAGGTTAAAAGACTACAAGAACAAAAGGATAAATCACTGTTGCAATTGAAAACGAGTACACTTTATTTGTTTAAGATTTTTTTATGGTCCAATATGATGTTTTTAGGATTTTATTGAGTGATGATTTTCACCATAAAAATTTACGATTTAATTTTCCAACAAAGCGCAATATTAGAGAGCCTACTATCGTTATTCTAGGGTTATATTTTGAGACAAACTTGGGTTATGTGGTTGACCCTGAAGAATGGAATGCTTGGCATTATAAAAACATGAGTATGATTGATTCCTTTAGCATAAGTAGCAATTTTATGTCTTCAACTTTAAAATATATCATGATAATTAATGCATTTTGTAGCAACACATGAGAATGCATTATATTATTTTTATGTAACCATTTCAAGTTAGTTTGTAACATTTTCAAAATTAACTAGTAAAACAAATTTATGCAGCAATAGTATTTACTACGCTGAGGTTGGATGTACAGGGGTATGTGCTAAAACTTCCAAATGCATTCCATGGAGAAAGAAATTGACAATTTTAGAATTCAGACAACAATTTTTTATGTCAGTGTTCATCGACCACGAAGGCTAGCTCCCAAAATTACCATTGAACCAAAGACATCATTTTATTACTATTTAGCCAACTTGTTTTGTGAATAAAAATAAATATCGTGAAAAAAGTTAGGATGGTGTTAATTTCAACATTATTTTGACTAACTATGAAAATAATGTTTTATGTTAAAGTGTTTGAAAATTGAAGATTCAGCACATAAGAATGTAGAAGTTATTAATGATGTAAATTGAAGATAAGTTATTGACGGTGAAGATTATATAAATTATTAAGATGAATTATTAATCGTTATGAGTTGTTAGGAATCTTTGTCTATATTTGTTCATAGAGTACCTTCATAGTTTTCTTTTACATTTGTTATCATTTTTTTTAAACCTGCATCTTCTTCCTATCTGGATTTTTTCTCAAAACTAATTACTTTGTTAATTTTCTATACCTTTCTATTCGCACAGTTTATTTTCTTTTGCATTCTATATTTTTAATTTGCTCTAATGATCAATTTTGATAGATGGCTATCCAAAGAGCATAAGGACCTAGAAGCACTTTATAAGTTGAAGGGTCGAATGACAACGTGGAGTCAAGCTTCTACATGAAGAGATAACCAAGAGAATCAAAGATAGACTCCTCATCAAACATAAGGAAGGAGGAAGCCACAATGAGACAAATTGAAGCCCCTTGAAGATTTGCTGAACAGCTCGCTTAGCGACACAAGCTTGCTAGACGCAATTTCATTTGCGGAAGAGAAATTTCGCTTAGTGCAAATGTCTTGTTTAGCAGCAACCTTCTACATGAATTTTCGAAAACTTTTGTTTACTTGTGTAAGGGGCTTCATGCATTTTGTAAGTAAGCCTGTGTGTTTAAGAGATGATTAGTGGTTAGTTATCTTCTTATGCCTAGCTCTATCAATACTTAGAAGCTTCTAATTTTGAGGATAACAAATGGTGAATGAACTATGCTTTTTCTTAGATTGAGAGTATAGTCTCTTTTTGTTCTTGACTGAAACTAAATTGATTCTTATCAAGGAAGTTATTCATTTGTGGCAAATCCTCCTTCAGCTTATTGTTTCTCTAAGGATCATGGTGTCGATCTTCCAAATTTTCTTCATCTTCTTCATTTTTCTATTTTTTAGTTCTAAAAAAATCATCAATTAAGTTCTTGAATTTTGCATTTGGAATGGTCCGATCCAAACATGTCTTGAACCTTGCCAAATTTGCACTTTACTTTCTACTACATTCTTTTAATTTGTTCTCCATAGAAATTTAGTAAATTGACTCATGATAAAAGATCTATTGAGGTGGATAAAAGGTTTTCAAAAGAAGTATATATGTCTTTTTCTTCAAATATCTATGAGATTATGTTTATTAAAAAAAAAACAAATGCAAATTTTCACCGTCTAACAAATGAAGAATGGTATTTGGAGAGTTAAGTTTTTGTTATTTAATTCTGTGTGGGTTTCCTAGGGAAATCTTGTATTATTTTTCAATTTTTTATTTTATATTATCTATGAAATTTTGAATCGAAATTGTTGATTGGGCTATGTACATGTCAATGAAATTAAGAAATCATTTTCTTTCAAATTTTTTGTTGCTTTAATTTTCTCCTCATACTAGTATTTAAACAAATGCAGTGTTTACTTGGAATGTAGTAGTTTTGTCAATTAAAGAAAATGTATTTGGAATATAGGTCATGCAGAAGATATGGGAAAGTTGATGTTTATTTATTTAGAAAAGATATAATAGATAACTTCATTCCTGTAAATGAAAAAAAAAAAAACTCCACGTAAACTTATTATACAAAAGAGAAAAATCTATAACTATCAAAGGTGTCTACACCATCGTCATAATTAAATACTAGTAAAAAATGGGTTACTGAATGAAGAAACAATGCAAAGTAATTTTCAACATTGTCTTATGGATTCAGATGAAAATTATGATGACCAAGATCCCTTATTCTTAATTGTAGCTATAATGGGTGTACTGGTTGAGCCATACTCACTTACAACCCTATAACCCAAAAGCATAAATGAAAAGGATTAAAAAAAAAATATAGCCAACTTGACACTTTATCTGCAAAGAATGATGCAAAAACATAGTACTTATATAAATCAACTAGCTAAAGTCACATACTCTCCTGTTATAAATTAAAAATAAAACACATAATTTGGAGACTGAGTTTCTGATTAATCCTCCTTTCTCAATTAAACATTTTTAATATTTTTTTCTTATTCTTAATTAGATGTTTATTTTACACACACTACTCCCAACACTAGCTAAAAAATGTCTCAGTCTCAAACTATGATTCTTTTTATTTTTATTTGGATACATGATTTTCTAATAGGAACAATCTTTATAAAAATATATATTTAAAAATACACATTTAGAAATACTAATAAAAATGTCTCAGTCAACCAATAATTTAATGATTAAAATAGATAAATAAAAATTATAAAAAAATTAATAGAAAAGTTAAAAATATATATTTAAAATATGTTATAAAAATATTTAGAAACAATCTTTACCAGTGTGTGGCATGGGTGACCACACTCTAGTAATTTATATATATTCAAAAAATTATTATAAATTTTAAATTATATCCCAAAATACTAATAGAATATCGACATATTCAATTCAATAAGTCACTCAGTCAACAATAAATATCAAGGGAAAATGGGAGATCTAGATGGATTGAATAAATTATATAAGTTATTATAAATATCTTAATATCAAGGGCTTATGATCAAGGAGGGTCCAAATCACTTGAACTAAAAACAGAGTTTGCATCACAGTCACCACTTTTCCCAATTGGCCCAATTGATGTCCATGAAAACGGTGGGCTTCAAGGTCTATCCGTTATTAGTCTGGGCTCTCGAAGCACCAAGGTTAGTGTGTGGAATCCTACATCGCTACATGGCACATTTAACAACGGCTGATTAATTAACAAGTCAAATCATCATCATCATCATGAATCAAAATCAAAGTCCAAACCAAACACGAAAAAGGGCGTGCAACGCGATAAAACGACACTGCCACGTGGCTGCACAAAAATTCTCTTACGTAATGGTTTCACAAAACACAAGTAGTAGAGAAAAAAAATGGCCACACAAACAACACTAGTTGCGCACTCCGCCGAAGCGCACGCGACGAAATTTCAGGCTAAGGTTGCACGCTTCTTTCCACATTACAGATAAGGTGTTTGGGAAATATCCCCAACGAAATTTTAATCTCATCGCGATTTCGCAAAAGAAAAGAAAAGAGTGTGGTGTTGGGGATGAACATACATTGAGGCAAAGTGTTTTTTTCTTTTCTTTTCTCCGTAGTTATTATTACTTTGGGACTGCAACTGCATGAGTTGGACAAAACCGAGGAAGATTGGTAGCTTGAAGTTCTACAAGCTTCAGCAACTATGGCTATTGCTGCGGCCACCCTCTCTCTCCATTTCGCCAAATTCCCCATTCGTCAAACGCATTCATCGTCTCCAATACGCCATCGCATCCCTTCTGGTCGACGGTTGAATCTCTATTACCCTCGCACTTCCCACAGGTTAGTTTTTTTTGTTTGTCTGTTCCTCGTTAAATGAAATTGAAATTTCGAATTTGGATTCTGGGTTAAACGTTAATTGTTAACGGTTGTTTGTTTCTCATCTCTTTCTGCTTTACTGGTTACAGATTTGCGTGTTTTGGTTCCAAGTGTTCACTGACAGACACTGATGTGCATTTGGATCATGTTACCACGGATGAGGATGAGGCTCAGGGAAGAGGGGTGGTTCAGCCTCACTGCCCGGTGCCATTTGTTAAACTCAATACTGATATTCTCGAGACTGAGTCTTTGAACTTGCTCGCAGAAGCCACATTTGTAGATACTCTCTTGACAGCATTGCCTGTAGGTTTTTTATACCAAGTTTAGGGGGTTGTTAAGTATTACTCACAGTTTCTCATCTTCCTATGGTGTGCTCTGCAGGTTTTGTCCGAGGAGCAGCAGCACGCCCTTTCTGCTACTCCCGCTCACCCGGCTGGTTTATACGGTGGGATGTTTTCTAACATTTTTATTTGAGTTATGACAATGTTGTCCTAGTTCTATTATTACTAAGTCTTGTATCAACTTCAATACTTAGAATTTAGACTTAAGGTCTAACTCAATTCCACAAAACCAGCTTGTACAATGAGGATTGCCCAAGCTTTATAAGCTCTAGTTTGGTCTTATCTATAGTCGATGTGTGTTGCAACCCTTAAGAGCTGACATCCTGACGGCTGCACACTATGACACGTCACTCAGCCTTTCAGCCCCTTTGTAGGTAGTCCTTTTCAAGGAATTTGCAACCGACTATGCAATTAAAGTGGGCTAGGGGTAATGGTAATTAAGGCGGCTTTCCAACACTTAAGAGTTTTGTTTTATTAGGGTGGGTAGGTGGGAGTTAAAATGAATATGTAAAAGATTGAATACAGGCCTGAGCCAAAATTCCCTTACTATTGGAATGGAAAGCATTAAAAAACTGTCTATTGCACGGTTGGTATCAATTGATATTGATATGGCTTTTCTTTTATTTAATATGGCTTCATGGATCACTTTCTTTAACCTCAAAAGTGCTCTTACAAGCCTCTACAATCCAGTAAATACAGTTTATTATAGCTGTTATCTTCTTTGAGTTGATCAAAATCAAGCTTGTCTAAAAATTGTTTGATGCTTATCTTGTCCAATTATTTTATTATGTGTCTTTTGCCATCTACATTATTGATGACTGTGATGTTGAATCATCTAAGCTTCTCTTAACTTGAAGATTATATATTTTCAGCTTTTTATGCTAGTTGCTTAACTGCAAATGTAGTGGAGCAGCTTTGGAATTTTGCTTGGCCTTCTGCCATTGCCTTGATTCATCCAAGCCTTTTGCCAGTTGCTGTGATGGGTTTCTTCACCAAAGTGGCTATAATTGTTGGCTGTCCCTTGGTTGGCAAACTTATGGACCATTTTCCAAGAGTGTCTGCATATAATTGCTTAACCATCATTCAGGCAAGTTGTTTGATAATCTATACAAACTATAAAGTCAAGCAAGATATAGCTCTTTTCCTAAAGGGATCATTCTTTCTAATTTCCAGGCAGCTGCTCAGTTGCTATCTGCAGCGATGATTATTCATGCCCATTCTGTGCAACCTACTTCATTTTCTACACTGCTTCTGCGTCCGTGGTTTGTCATATTGGTTTCAGCGGGGGCTATTGAGAGGCTTTGTGGAGTAGCTTTGGGGGTTGCAAATGAACGTGATTGGGTTGTGCTGGTATTGTCATTCAGAGCTTCATCTGTTCCCTTGATATGTGATTTGTAAATTCAAAAACTTGTGTTCAAATTAAATCTTGTTCTGATCCTTAGTGGCTTCTTTCCACAGCTGGCAGGAGTGAATAGGCCTATTGCATTAGCACAGGCAAATGCTGTTCTAAATCGAATTGATCTCCTGTGTGAGGTAATTTTATTTTTTTAATATTTGCTATATGTTGATTAGCTAGCTTATACATTTCCATGTTTACTGAGCTTGCAACCATTCCAGTTGACTGAAATATTCAGGAATTGTCTTATGAAATATTAATTATATTAACTCTATCTTGGAAACTTCTGAAATTTTGTCTGCAGATAGCCGGGGCGATGCTGTTTGGATTCCTTCTTTCTAAATTTCATCCTGTAATATGCTTAAAAGTTGCTTCTGGGTTAATGATGGGGCTTCTGCCTGTTACAGTAATTTCTCTGCCTTTCTTCTTGATCTATTACTTCCATAATTTGGAAGCTGAATTCATTTTTAATCTCCTTTCTTATTTGCAGATTGTTTTCAATTATTTAACCAACAAGCTTTCCACCGGTGTTCTTGACCGACCTAAACCTTCACAAACCTGTTGCAGAACATTTAATGAAGATTCTGCATCAGATGCTAGCAGTATAGGTATATTATTCTTTCTTTTGAGAATTATCTTTGTCTGGATATCTTAAGTATACTTACTTCCAGTTCCATCTACTGGCAAACCAGTGTTTAAAGGTCTGGAAGCCATCAAGCTCGGCTGGAAGGAGTATCTGGGTCAGCCTGTTCTCCCTGCTAGTCTTGCATGGGTGCTCCTCTACTTTAACATTGTTCTCACGCCAGGCAGTTTGCTGACAGCATTTTTAACACAGCGTGGTATGTGAATATTTCCTCCATAGTAGTTTAGTACCTTTTTATCTTGGGAAATTTCTTTCACTTATAACGTGTAATTTGTTGCATAAAGAATATAGTGAAGCACCTGATTGCAAGTTTTGAAAAACTTCCATCAATCATAAACTCATAATTGGTAGGGTTTTCTATTTGTTTAATCGACAACCCTTTCATACTTTATTAGCTTGTACTAACATTTTCTCTTTGGTTACTCTTTTCAGTTATTACATTCGTCATCTACCATAAATGTTTAATTGATGTTTTTTAATACTGTTAATGTTTAACTGACTTCTGTAATCAATGGTCAGAATTCAGAAAGACAGAAAATAAATTTTACTAATGCAGCAGGTTTTGATGTAGGTTCATCGTGGTAGTCTCCAAAACTGTTTTGCCGATTAATCATTCTATTTCATATTTAGACCAATAACCATTGACATTCTGTAATTTCTTTTATCTTTACTTTTCCTTGATTTTTACGGGGTGAGATTAATTTTTTTTGGTATTTGTGCTAGGTCAAAAATTTATTGATTTATTTCAATTTTTCTGCAGGCTTACATCCGTCAATCATAGGAGGATTCAGTGGAATGTGTGCTTTAATGGGTGTTGCAGCAACATTTGTGTCTTCAACTCTGGTCAAGCAATTTGGCATTTTAAAGGTTTCTTCTCTATCTTTAAATGTTTTATAATTATTATTATTATTATTTTGATGAGCAAAACAAAATGTTTTGTTATTTTTAAATTTTGCACATGGGAAAGTTTGAGCCCTTATTTTTTATCAATTTGTTGAGAAGTTTTCTCTCTTTACCAGGCTGGGGCAGTTGGGTTGGTATTTCAAGCTTTACTTCTCAGCATGGCTGTTGCTGTATATTGGAGTGGAACAATTTCTCACCAGAGCCCTCTTCTTACTTTCCTATTTCTGATTGTAAGTTGCTAAAGTACTGTCACTTATAACATTGATGTTGAAGTTTATAAATTAGAGTGGCCCAATGCCTGTGTTGGAGTCTGTGCTTCATAGGGTAGATCTTACACTGATTCAAGTTCAGCTTACACTGAATTAATGACTTGTTGGTTATGGGTTCGAATCTGGAAACAGTTTCCTTACATATGCAAGGGTAAGACTGCGTACAATATCCCTCCCCCTTACCTTCGCATAGCGAGGAGTCTCTGTAGAATGCGATACGTAGTTTAAGGAGGGTGAGTCCTGACACAACGGTAAAGTTGTGCCCTTGGTGACTTGTTAGTCATGGGTTCGAATCCAAAAACAGTCTCTTTGCATATGCAAGGGTAAGGCCGTGTACAATATCCCTCCCCCTTACCTTCGCATAACAAGGAGTCTCTGGACAATGGAGTACATCCGTAGTAGATTATATCTTTTAAATTCATATTTTTAGTACAATGTGCATTTGTTAGCAAACAAGACATGGCTTGAATTGTGTTGAAAAAAGTTGCAACAGGTCATTGAATATTTGTTGTTAAAATAACAAAAGTTGGTATGAGTCCACAAGAGAGGAAAGACTCTTTAAGATGTCCCAAATTGCAACGTTTTATTCATTTTTGGAAAATTTCAAACTTTGGATTTTTGACGTGAAACTAACTTTTGTCAAATTTCTTCACACTGAATTTTTGCACATAAACTGCTCTGCTTCTGTGTGCAGATTCTGTCAAGGTTAGGACACATGTCATACGATGTTGTAGGGGCTCAGATTCTCCAGACAGGAATCCCATCATCCAAAGCAAATCTCATTGGGACGACAGAGATTGCTGTTGCTAGTTTGGCAGAGTCTATAATGCTGGGTGTTGCAATAATTGCAAACGATCCTTCTCATTTTGGATGTTTAGCACTGTTGTCTCTTCTGTCAGTAGTTGGTGCAGCATGGATGTTCTGTAGATGGCTGTTGAATCCAACAGATGAACAAAAACACCTTTTTTCTTATGATCCTCAGTTTTGATATTTATGTAAGTATCCCTGGACATAAACTACTGGCACTTGTCTAATTGTTTTCTTATGTTATATAGAAGAAAAAAGTTTGGTGGGGGGCCGGGATGATATTTTACCCTTAGGGTGTGTTCGTTTGTAGAGAATGAGTGAAAAGGGGAGAAATGAACAGAAAATATTGTGGGACTCATACTTTTACATTCTTCTTGAATTCAAAACTTTCATCTTAATTTTATTTTATTTTTTTCATTTCTTTTCACCCTAACGAATGGATCCTTAGTCCTATATTGACTCATGTAAAAGTGGGATATAACTGATTCTGTCTCCTGTTAAGCATTGTGGCTAAATTTGAGGTTTTGATAGTGTTCTTTAGGCGTATAACTAAGTCTTCAATAAATTGGTTGATGTAGACAGCAATGTTATATCTAACCATTAGCTTCTGTCAATGCAGTTGTTCCATTAATTGCCTTAGTGCAAACTGCAAAGGCAGTTTGATGTGGACAAGAACCTAAATATAGCACGGTGGGTGATTATCCACTTAATACAGGAGCTTGGGGCGTTTTCTTCTCACCTGGCCAATGATATTCATTGTGTGGACAAAATATATGGCTTTACCTGTAATTCTGTAAATGTGTAGCATGCCATCATATTTATATTATTAGTGTACATGACAAATAATTAACTAGTTGCCTAGGTCCAACACGTACAAACGTTCTGTAAAGCATTTGATTCATTGTTAAATTCTTTCCCGGGATTTAAAATATCAGCAGATTTGTTCCGGTGATTGTGATAGGAGGATCAATGATTCTTAGTAAAATATTAATTTGAAATATTTTACTTAGAAGTCGTTAACTTCATATTTTAATCTCTTAAAAAATAGCATATTCTTTTTTTCTTAGAATTTATTTTGATTATATTTGAAAATAAAATTGCATTGTAAGGTAATTATAGTTGGAGGAAGCTAGACTGAGAAAAACTATCACTAAATTATTAGAATAGTTTTTCTACGGTCATGATTTACAATAAAATATTGTGATGTTTAATTTATACTGGTTAATTCACTTAATTAGAAAAGGAATGGTTGTCATTCAGATATTAAAATATTTTTTAATTTAATTTTTCTTTTTTTTGGTTTGAAATATTTCTTCAATTCATGTTTAAAAGACATTAATTTAGAAAATTTATGCATTGTGCATACATATATGGAAAATGGTATATGTATTGA
>PYAF01004575.1:252642-289091 GCA_007407185.1 Glycine tomentella | reverse complement strand
GATTTTTATAATAATTATTTTAAAAATTATATCAATAATAATTTTGTATGAGTTGATTGTATAAATTTTACTCAAACACATAATCATTAAATTTTATTTCAAAAGATCACAAACTTATTGTTACTTTAATTTAGGATTAAATGATAATACAAATGTTTTTTTTATATTTTTAATTTTTTATTATAGTCTATGTATGATTTTGGTATTTAATGATTTGTTTGGGTGATATTTTCTTTGGTAGGTTCTTAAGTAAATTCAATCCCTATTTTTCTTTTTTAAAAATAAAGTCTCATATGATACTACCCTCATGTATAAATATCAAATAGATGAAGGATATATGTAAACTAATTCATTAATAGAAATTAAATAGGAAAGAGATATATAACGTGTAGTAAAAATATTGAACTATGCTGATGTATGAATATCAATAAAATAGATGAAGGGTATTATATAAAGTAATCCATTTCTCCTTCCTACCAAACAAAATGTTAATTTGTTAAAAAACTTGAAAATTTGAAATTACATATTGTTAAAATTAAAAGGAAAAAAAATTAGTTAAAATAAAATGGAGCGTAAATAGACATACCCTTAGTGGAAGGTGAATATCCAAGTAATCCAATGTTGGACACTTTGATATACTTTTCACCATCACCTATAGTCTCAATTTTTTTCCTTCCAAGTTGTACTTACCAAAATATAGAAATATCTCACGTTAGGATGGATGTGGCTTAGGTAGACTCCAGATCTTGCACATCGAACAATGAGTTCGCTTTGTTAAAAGGGTAAGAGAGTGGACCTGCAAAACAAAGGACTCTAACGCTCAAGTAACTACGTGAGTTAGTGGAGAAAAGTCAATGAAAAGAGTGAGATGGAACCTGATACTTATCGAGTGAGGAGAAGCCTCAGGTCCTTGTATGTCGGGGTTGTTACAGTGGTGTAACAACCCTTGCAAATAATATTAGCCTGTAGATAATAACTAATAGATAATTATAAGTTACAGATAATTAAGTCTTATAGATAATGTGTACCTTATAGATAATTTGCTCCTTGTAGATAATTGAGTATTTGCCACTTGATAGGAAGGTTACAATATTATCATTAATATTTGAATAATAAGGCATTAAAGATAACCTATTGGCCCCACAGCTCGGCTGCTAAGGACGACATGTTTGTGCTCCTGTGCTAAGGCTGACATGGAGGATTAACGCACATACTAGAATGTCATCTCACTTGACACGTGTATTTTGTAGACCCCAGATAGTACATAAACCCCAAGCTCTAGGCTAGCTTGCGCACGAAAGAGATTGTCTTATGTCAAGGGAGATTTCCTGGTGTTGAGGATAATAGCCTTGACAAGTAAGAGGGTCGCAAGTTTGCCAAGCCCCTGAGCATGGACAAATGTTGTCTGTGTCGATGGTGATAATCTCGACAGGTGTGAGGGTTGTAGGTTTGTCAACGCCCTCAGCCTAACAATTGTTGTCCGGGATGCTGTTATCAAGTTGTCCAGGGAGGACATGTTTTTTGTTGTGCAATGAGGTTAGACATGTCAAGCAAGTGGAGTAGCCATATTGTACAACTTTTCCCTTATCTGACCGGGTGGAGAATGCATTGAAGGCAAGCGTTTTGCTTGTCCTTTGCCACAGACAAGTGCGGTGCACGCACAGTACACTCGTTGAGTGGGCATGTACTGGAGACATGGTTAGTAGGTGAGTGAAGCTGCATTGTGGCGCGAATTTCTAGGGCGTCATTTCAACTCTCGCCAATTACCGAAAGGTCATGCCTCCACTTAAATGGAGTAGACGTTTGGTGTTTTTTATCACTACTATTTTTGCATCTTTGACTTTCTCCCCTCTAGAACTTTACTTGGTTCGTGATTTTCCCTTTCTCCCTTCAATTATCTTTCTTCTTCAAGATATTTCCCTTTCTGGTCATGTCTCTGTCTTTCATTTTTGATTCACCCATGAGTTTGGGCGGTAGTGAATTTGGGGGTTCAATTCAGCAATCCTGGTAGATCGGGAGGTCATCTCCATTGGCGATTCCTCAGAGTAGGAGACACGCCATGGAACCTCCAACAACGAGTCCTCTTCTTCGGAGAGGAGGGCGAACTCGGACAATGTTGGTGAAGGCTCTTCCCGCCTTCGCAAGAGGGTGTGGCCTTTTACTAGCTTTCCGGACAGGGAACCCGTTCCAGTCCCCACGATCCTTCTGCCTTCTGCCTTCCGGGCGGGGGGAGGGGGGCGAGAAAGAGTGGTGGACGGGATGTTAGGGTTTCCCCTCGCGTGCAACGTAGCCATAGTGTTGGGTCGTCATCATCCTCTTTTTTCGTCAATGGCTACAAGTGGGTGAGGAGGAATGTCCTGAAATATTATTCCTCCATCTGCTCTACAACGAGTATTGTTGCTCTTCGGAGTCAACTTAGGTTTGACAGCCCCGAAGACTCTTGAAAGGTGATCGTTGAGGCCTGTGGGAGTGATGATTTCCCTTTTTTGAGGGCAATGTCAAATATTTCACCCTTCTTCTTCATGTAACGGTGCCTCTTCAAGGTGCTGGGTTTGATTCTTCCTTTGAACTCTTTTCAATGTGCTCTGCTTGAGCACTTGAACATTGCCCCTTCCCAGTTTTATTTCAATAGTTGGGCTATGGTGAGGGCTTTTGAGATCTTTTGCCCTTTCTTCAACATCTGAATCAATCTGTCGATGTTCCTGTACGTCTTTCAGATGAAGTTAACAGGCAAGATATGATGGGTTTTATGAACAGTGTGTCCAAGAAATTGTTCGAGTTCAACTCGAATGTGTTTCGTCTCTATAAAGATCGGTTTTTCAAGGTCTGAGCTACTGACGTCGTGGTTGATTGGTTACCACTAATGTGAAACCGGGACAGGGAACCTTGCTTCCCATTCTACTAGCAGTCTAATCCTACCATGTTCAAGTCTTTCGACGAGGATCTGTTGACCCTTGTAGAGAGGGGGACAACATGATATTGGAGCAATTGTCGACTTCGCTGGATGTGCGAGCCATCTTGTCTTGGCTCTAGATGGGCGATCCTCTCCTTGCCTTGGACAGTAAATTATTTTGCCCTGTCTTCCTCTATGTCTAGGGTATTTGGCCTGAATTAACACTTGTTATGTTTTGGTCATTTTGCAGGTATAATGGAGGATTTCACTTGGAGGCCTTTAGTGAAGCATGGTTTTGGCAAGGCTCACCAAGGGCGGACCTTGGAATTTGCGAACCTTTAGAGACCTTGAGATTTGACGCTCTTTGAGAGGAACCTGAACAGAGATGCTAGTCTGTTGTTCAGCTTTTGGACCTCTACGACATTGGTAGGGCTGTGTGATATGTTGCTAGCACATCTTAGTTTTTAGGGTTAATTTAGTTATAATTCAATCAATAATTAGCAATATAGGTTAGAATTAGGTAAGTTTCTTTATTTACTTATTTATTATTTACTTTATTATTATTTTTTTATTAGGAGTCAATAAGAGAGGAAAGGGAGTCACAGTTACACAGTTTTCATATTTAAAGTGATTTAGCACGAAAATAGAAAGGAAAAAGGGTTTTTGTTACCCTATTAATAGAAGAACGTGTAACGACAAATAGAAGGCTTCTGAACTGATAGAATATACTTTTACACACAGAAATACAGATAGAAACGCAGAGGGAGAGAAGATCAAAGCCAGAATTAGAAGAAGATTAATGTTTCTGCTCTCTTTGTATTTCTTGAGGTTAGACATAAACATGTCTGGCTAACTTTCTTTATTGTGGTTAGGGCCAAGAACCAATGTGAACTCCTCTGTAATTTGATTGGTATTAATATGAGATTATTATGATTACTTTGTTTTACTCTTCTTCATTGTATTATTCTTTATTAGATTTGGCCATTCTATTAAAGTTCTTAGGGTTAGGGTTCGCAATAGGGATATTGGGATTCTAATTTCTGACATGAGTAAAATAACAGTTTTTACATTGCCTAGGGATAGGGATGTATTATTGCATAATTTTTATGATGTATTCTTTTAAATGCTTAGCTTGATAGGAATTGCTAAGGAATTAGGATTTCTGATTGGGTTAAAGGGTTAAATTGCTAAGGAATTAGGATTTAACTAAATTTGGGAAGATACATCCTCTGAGTAATCAGAAGTAATTGAATTTAATAACCAATTCAAGTGAAAGAGGTATGGATCAAAAGGGGAATGTGCTATAACCACAATTATTTCTCTTAACTGCGTCACAATCCATTGAAACTTGCTTTTAATTTCTTAATTTTCTGTCATTTATTTAATTTGTTTAATTCCACAACACAACAATAATCTTTTTAAACATACTATTTTCTTCCAATTTCTTAGATTGTTAAGTTACAATAAAATTAGGAACTCAATCCTGTGGATACAATACTCTACTTACACACTCTATTGCTTGAAACGAACGGTACACTTGCCGTTTCGCAACACTGTGCATCTCCAGTATAGTTGTGCACTTGTCGGGATTGGCCTCGATTCTCCGGTGTGTGATCATAAAACCTAAGAACTTGCCTCCGCCGATGCCGAAAGTACATTTTTCTGGGTTGAGGCGCATGTTATATTTATAGGTTTCTCCGAAAACCTCTTCTAGGTCTGCCATGTGTTGGGCTATACATTGAGATTTGATGACCATGTAGTCAACATATACCTCAAAATTTCGTCCGATCTATTGCTTGAAGACCTGATCCATCAGTCGTTGGTATGTGGCGCCTGCATTTTTTAGGCCAAAAGGCATGACCCTGTAGCAGAAATTGGCATCTTCAGTGATGAATGTTGTTTCCTTTTCGTCTGAGGCATGTATTCTGATCTGGTTATACCCAAAATATGCATCCCGGAAGCTCAGCACGTGGAACCCAGACGTGCCATCGACTAGTTTGTCGATGCTGGGCAAAAGGTACGCATCTCTGGGACACGCCTTGTTGAGGTTGGTATAATCATTTCGCATTCGCCATTTGTCGTTGGCTTTTCTGACCATAAGAATGTTGGCGAGCCAGGTGGAGTACTTGACTTCCCTGATGAATTTGGCTTTGAGTAGTTTGTCTACCTCTTCTTTGACTGCCTTGCGCCGCTCGTCTCCTATCTTCCTCTTCTTCTGTGATACAGGCTTGGCTTGAGGGCAGATGGCCAACTTGTGGCATATGAGACTGGGGTGAATGTTTGGCATGTAGATGGTTGTCAAGTGAACAGGTCCGCATTTTTGTTTAGAACGTGAAATATACGTCTATGCTTATGGCTGGTGGGGTACTTGTTGAGTTGTGTGCACTACCTGTGTTTGAGTCTAAGCTGCAGCTTGACAAGTTCTTCGATAAGCTTTGGGCCCTTGTCAATTGTGTCATTGCGCAGATCCACGTCAAATATGTCATCTTTACTTGTGTCGTAGACGGTAAGGGTTTGGATTGGAAACCCTTTGTTCACATTCATGACTTGGTTGGTACCACTCGTTGTGGGATGATGTTTGTTGAGCTCCCTGGTGGGAGAATACAATGTCATTTTCAGGCTTTCGGTATAGCATTGTCGAACCTGTTTTTGGTCTGCCTTGACAGTCATTATCTCTCTGGTCAAGGTAGGAATATTTAGATGAGGCGTAGAGACGATGGCTTTGAGCTTGTTCAACGTTTTCCTACCAATCAAAGCAAAGTAATGTTAGAGTTAGGGGGAGCTCAAGAGGATCAAGAAGTTGAGTCTCTTAGGCAGTAAAGTATTTAGGTTTTTTACATGCCAATTCAATTGATTGGTAGTTGTAATTTGTGTATGTCTAGGATGAGACTTCCTATGATCCATTGCATTAAGCTCATTCATGTTTTGCATTCATGTTTTCATAAAAGTATAAGTTTTGTGAAAAGCTTTTTTGAAACATAAAGTTTTCATAATTGCATAAGAAGTCAAGTGCTCCATGTTTAAGTTTTGGAAAAACAATTTCTCACTGGTTTAATCGATTACCAGAAAACGGTAATTTATTACTTAAGTTTTAAAGAACACTTTAATCGATTACAAGAATATGATAATCGATTACACTACACAAAATCACATAATATTTCTTCCTGCGATAATCGATTACGATATGGTGGTAATCGATTACTTGATGCGTTTTGAAACAAAGACTTCCTTTGATAATTGATTACATTGCGAAATAATCAATTACATTGTTCATAAATCTTTTCAGAAAGTTTAAGAACACTTTAATCGATTAAATTCGTAATTAATCGATTACATTAGTGAATTAATCGATTACTGATAGTTACAAACAGTTTTCTATAAATAGTTGTTGGGTGTTTTGAAAAGATACAATAATTATCGAAGTATTTTCATAAGCTTTATGAAGAAAGAAAAGATTCAAAGTGTTATTCTGAGTTAGTCCCACAAATCCTCAAGCTTTAAGATTTCTAAAAAGGATTTCTTTTTGGGCAAAGTTTCAAGATCATATTTTGGAAGGAAAGTTTTGAAGTAGTTTTCTTTCACCATTGATTCAAGTTTGATAATCTTTTGCATACATCAGTAATGGATCGTCAGGTGGTTTCTTTCCATACAACTTGTTTGTAAATTCGTTTTGAATTTCTTTATGTGTAACTATAACAATAGTTTTTCTTAAGTGTTTTCTAGAATAGGTGTTTCTAGAGGTAAGCGTAGAGATAGATTTTCTCTATGTCTTGATCACAGAGAATCTATGTGAGTTAGATATCTAGTTCTTGATATAGGTGTGATTAAGAGTGGTTGTAAGGGCTTGTAAGAAACAAATTGTTATTAGTGGAACTCTAACTTATTGGTTAGAAGAACTGGATGTAGCTTCTCTAGGTTATAAATATTTGTATGACTACTTCATCTTTATCTTTTCTTGTGGTTATAACTTGTCATTCGTTAGTGCAAAATTTCACAATCAACAGAAAAAGTTTTTGATTGCATTCTTTAAGGTTTGGTGTTTGATTGGTTGAAAGTTTTTTTTATTGTTTTGTGATACGATCTTTTTAGCTCTGATTGTTTATGAATTTTTAATTAGCCAAGATCAACCAATTCACCCCTCCTCTTGGTTCTGGTGTGCTGTTCATATTGTTTTCAAGTAAGAGGTATCTGCATCAATAATCAAATACCTAATTTTGAAACTCCTTGAGAGCCGACCTTGACCGAAGGTGATCATGAGGCCTACGTAGCCTCTGGTATCTACCCTTTCTCCTGCAAAGCCAAGGAGGGGTCCAGAGTGAGGATGGACCGTGTCTGACAAGACTTCAAGCCTCTGGAATGTTCTCCAGTACATCATGTCTGTGGAGTTGCCTTGGTCAATGAGGACCTTGGACACCATGAAATTGGCAATCACAATGGAGACCACCATGGGCTCGTCCTGGTTGACAGGGTTGATGCCCTTGAAATCTTTATCTGTGAAAGTGATAGGAGGGAGACTTCATGGTGGTAGTATAATAACCATGGTTACTAAAAAAAAAAATTACTGTAGTTGTCACTGTAGCTGACGCTGATAGCGTGAGATCTGGCGCTGATAGTGTGGCACTGTAGCTGAAAGCCTGTTTTCTCTGTTTTTGGCGCGAGTAGCGCCAGAAATGGCACCGTTAGCGCCATAACTTGTTTTTTTGGCGCGATTAGCGCCAGATGTGGCGCCGGTAGCGCCAGAAGTGCCCTGGAAAACACATTTTCTCTGGATTTTGGCGCGGATAGCGCCAGAACTGCTCCAGAAAGTGTATTTTCTCTGGAAACTGGCGCGGTTAGCGCCAGAACACGTCTGGGCCAGTATAAAAGCCATTTCACGCGATATTTGAAGGCAAAAAGCTGGTTTCTTCTTCCTCCAGCGTTTTTCCTCCATTGAAAAGCCTTGAAGCTCCATACTTTCACCATAGATGACCAAAACACCTTCCTTTAACCTCTAATCTTGAGGAAAACATGTTGGGAGCTTAAATCCTTCATCAAAAACCCCTAAAAAGCTTTGATTAGAGAAATCCCTTTCTCAAGGGAAATCTGTAAAACTCGAGTTCGGTGAGGGACGGCGTCGATTCACGGACACCCGAGCTTGGGAGAGTCATTCATGAGCTTTCCTTGTAGTTATTGAGGTAAGAAACTCGAGTTTCACCGTTTAAATTGTGATTTGGAGTTTTAGGTGAATAGTGACCCACTTGTGCTAGAGTTGAAATTAGCCTTGGGTCATTTAGAAAAGTGTGTTTAGAATGTTGTGGTGATGAAGGATTAGCTTTCAAATGTTAGTTTGGTGAACTTTGATTATGGGCTCTAACATATGCATGTGTGGCTGGTGTGTGTTGAGTCACTGGATACGTTATGTCATGCAAGAGCCTTGATAATGGTTTTGATGTGCCTGAGAGGCCATGTGAGCGGTGTTTTGTGGGTGAAATGGACCGTTCAAGTCTATGTGACTTCTTGAGTTAATGGGCCGTACAGAGCTTTGAGCTTTATGTGTTTGACTTGCATTGAGTCTGTGATGACTCTAATGCCTTGATAAATTGAGATAGACGCTGAGGGTCTATTATATGCTAGTGATAGATAAACCTTACGTTAGATGACTTGAAGGTTATGGGAAGGATTAGTGTTTCCTCTCATTATAACGGCTGAAGACTGTTATCGATTGTTTGTTTGCATGCCTGGTGTAGGACGTGAGATTTTCACTGTTGGTGGTCGTGACCACGAAGCCGGGAGAGCCGGTATTGAGCTGAGAACAAGTAAGCTCTTCGTCCTTGGGAGTAATTCCCTTGCTTGCGTTCCACCATACCCAAGAAGGGTGATAGTTATTGTATGGCATGCATATTGAAAGTTGTGTGTTACTGCTTATTGAACCATGTGATTTATGAACACTGTGATAGTGTTCTGTGGCTAATGATGAACTAAATACTGTGATAGTATTGTATGATGTGATTTTATGAGATTCTCTGGCCAGTAGAATAGGGTACTATGGATCCCCTTGGAAATGTGTCTTTAAGTGGATGATCTTCCTTGGGAAAATCCATAGGTGTCCATGTAATTGCTGAGAGAATGTGCCTTCATTGGATGATCTTTCTCAGGTATGGGCAGGAAAAGTCCTGAGAGAATGTGCCCTTCAGTGGATGATCTTTCTCAGACAATGTGTTATGGTTTGATTGAATAGCTGTGATGGCTAACTTGTGATAAAATCTTTGATATTATGTGTGCATAGAAGTGAACTAGGGGGAGGAAATACCTCAAAGGACCCTGAGTTTGCTGAGATTGTTTATCTCACCCCTGTTGGGGATTATGTTTTGCAGGTGAGCTCAGGGAGCTGATGACAGATCTCACGGCAAGAGGCCCGCATAGAGAGAGAGATATGGTTCTGAAGGAACCTTAGGCATATAGTGAAGAGCCTGTTGGCTCTATATTTTGATATTTTGTCTGTATGCCTGTATTTTGGCAACTGATGAGAGAATTGTATAGTTTTGAGAAATATACTTTGTATATTCCGAGATTTTACCATATATGTATATAATATACAGATTATGCTGATAATGACAGCTGATGACGTCATTTTGTATAAAGCTTCCATTTTTATGATATATGATATTTGTTGCGCTATTCTGATATAATAATATGTTAATACCCTGGATGCATACGGGATGTTACAGGTAGAGTGTCAATACCGTTGATTTTGATGTCCCGGATGTTGTGGAGATGTCGCTTTCGAGACTGGTCGGACATCCCTCCATAGGCAAATCCATCCGCGATGGTGTTGATTACACCTCGAATTTCTTGGCGAGCTCATTTTCTTGTTCTTGAGGAGGTTGACATTCGCGTCTTGGATGGTAGTGCCTCTGCCTCCCTCTGTCTTATGCTCTATCCCTTCTCCTATCGGCATCTTGATTTCTGGGTTAATCCTCTTTGTGTCATCCGGGTCGGTTCTTGTTGGGTACTTGTCTGGTCTTTTCATGAATTGGAATAAATACCTAGTCTGTATGAGCTCTTTGATTGTATCTTTTAGGGTCCAGCAGTCTTCTGTGTTGTGACCGCTACTGCGATGGTATCTGCAATATTTGATCCTATCTGACCCCAACCTAGGAGGAAGTGGTGGAGGTAGTTTTACAGGTGCCTCCGTGTTGAAAGCCTCCTCTAGGATAATGGTGTGATTGGTTGTTAGGGGTGTGCAGCGCTCATACCAAGGTCCCCTTGGGAGAGGATGACGCTTGTCTGGCTTGTGTCGTTTGCCTGACTTATGTGGGCTGTACCTCATTCTTGCATGTTGCGCTTCTGTCCGACTTGTGGGACCTCATTCCAGAACCTCGACATCTCCTCCATTTGGATGTAACCCTTGGATCGTTCGCGTAACTCGTCCATTCTAGAAGGGAATTTTTTGCATAGCCTATCTACTAACTTACACGGTCCTAGGGCTAACATCATTGAGTGCAACACCACCTCTGGGTTGAGGTTTCGGATCTGGATGGTTATTCGTTCAAATTTGTCCATGAACCTCCGAAGAGACTCATCGTTTGTCTGTTGCAGACTAGCCAATGCAGCAAAAGTTATCTGGTGTGATTGGTTGGTTGCATACTGTGAGTTGAAGTATTCAACAAAAGTGTCGAAGTTGTCAATGAACCTTGGGGAGAGCCCCTCATAGTCAGCGCTGCATCTTTGAGAGATGTTGGGAAGACATGACACATGATTGTGTCGCCATTGGCGTAGAGGTTTGCTTGGGTGAGGAAAGCATCCAGATGTTCATATGGGTCTATGGTTCCGTTATACCGCTCTAGGTTGAGTGATTTCCATCCTAGGAGTAGGTCGACTTCCATGATGCGGTCGACAAAAGGGTGTTGATAAGTCGTCCGCTCTTCTGGACGGTATATGTTTGATAAGTTGGAGTCATCTTGAGTGTTGAGGTTATGTCGGGGTGTGATTCCCCTTGCGTACGCTCGTTCGTTGGTGAAAAAGCAAGGTCGCAGGTTAAGTTTTACTGCGACCCCACGGTGGGCGCCAAATGTACTTACCAAAATTTGAAAATAGCTCAAGTCAGGGTAGACGTGGTCCAGGTAGGCTTCAGATCTGGCATGTCGAACAATGAGTTTGCTTTGTTAAGAGGGCAAGAAGGGGGACCTGTAAAACAAAGGACTCTAACGTTCAAGTAAGTATGTGAGTTAGTAAAGAAAAGTAAATAAAAATGGTGAGATGGAACCTGATACTTATAGAATGAGGGGGAGCCTCAGGTCCTTGTATGTCAGGGTTGTTACAGTAACTGAGTAGTTGCAACTTGATAGGAAGATTATAACATTATTATTAATATTTGAATAATAAGGCGTTAGAGATAATTTATTGGTCCAATAGCCCCGCTACTAAAAATGAGATGTCTGTGCTCATATACTAGTACTGACACGGAGGATTAACGCACATACCGAAATATCACATTACTTAACACGTGTAATTTGTAAACAAACCCATTAGTATTTTCCTAATGGCCTAGATTCTCCAAGGAAGAAAATATCTGTTCATAAAGTGTGACCTGCATAGCAAGTCCATTTAGTTACATTTTCGCTTTTGCAATAGTTATCTCAATCAGATTTCTTTTACTATATTTTTCTGTGTCTTTCTTTTGCTTTTCTTGGAAAGTTGATAGTCCATGTTTACAATTATTGAGAACGAAAAAGGAGCATTCCGGTGTTCACTTCACTATTCACTTGTAGTATTAAATAAATAAAAACTATATAAATGAATGCAATATTTCAAACTCTTCCCTGGAAATGATTGACATACATACACGCGTCTGTGAACTCTTCTAGGGTGCATAAAGACTAATGACTTGATGGCTGCATAATTATCACGAATAAAATTAAGTAGTTCCTTTATAACAAATAAAAAATTAAAAATAACTGTTTTTTTGTATAAAATGTTATAAAAGAAAAAAAAATGTGAAGCTTAAATGAGCTTTGTACGTTAATTGCCACAAGGCCCAAAGTTGTTTAGGCATGAGAGGTTTTCAATTTGTTTTTTTGAGATGAAAAGAAAAATAAAGGAAATAGGGTTATGATGTGTTGTGCCGTGTTGACGCCGTTACGTTGTTGTATGTATATGGTACGATTATTATTGGTCATTGGTGAGTTGCCGTCAGAAACAAGAATATGGCATCAGTGAACGGCACGTATCCGTCACGCTGGGCCCCTTCTTCCAAGAATGGAATCATGTTTATGTACTACACCAATAGTACTACGGTCAACTCATGGCATGTTTGGTTTTTTTTTTTTTTTTTCTTTACGCTGGAAATCGTGCAAATTAAGTTTTATCTATAAAATACTACTACTAAGTAAGTAATGCTTTGTTCAGTTTTTTTTTACAGGAATGCTTTGTTCATTTAGATTAACATTATTCATACAAAATGTTCTAAGTATACTCCAATGAGAAAAAGTCTAAAATCAACTGGTTTTAAGTATTATATATTTATATGCATTCTGAGTTAAAAAAGAGTATTATATGCATTCAAACTCTCAAGTTACTATGAATATAATAAAGTTTTCAAGTATTAATATGCATTCCGAGTAAAAAACAAATAAATAAGTACATAAATAAATACTAAAACAGTCTGGGAGTTTGCTGAGCTCAAGTTACTATGTGTATATGACATTGACGCCCGTGTGGAATGGCAAGCAAAGACAGGGCACTCATAAGTTTGAATCTTATTGGTAATGCTCTCGTGTTTGTAGCATCGCGTGTATTCTACGTTTTTTATTCTCTCACGGCTATTACTCTCTTTTTTTTCTCTCTCAAAAATTGGTAGACATCTTAAACCTAGTTCATAAGAGAACGAAATTGATCTTTCAAAAAAAAAAAAGAGAAAGAAATATAAAAAAAATGTTAATGAGGTGTTGAGAGTAGAAAAATATTCACAACACATTACACTTTATTAAATCACTTAAAAGTAGAAAGTTCTTATTAAAAATATTATTAATATATTTCTTAATTAATATACTTTTAGATGACTTGTTGATAGAGGTCTTCTTTTCTTTATTTTTTTTTTTCATTTCTTCAATCATGTCGAGTGAAATAATAAATAATTTGCTTATTTCTGGTTATCTGCATATATATAGTCTTTTTCTTTTATGAAACATATATATAGTCTATTCATGCCTCCTAATTAATCAATTTATTTGATTACTTTAACCAAACCCTTTTGCCAACACACTATCATCTTATTTCTGTATGTTAATTGTATTTACATTCATACAGAAATTTGGAGTTCCTTTTGTGATTGAACAACGATAAGGTGACGTCAAAGAGATTAAAACAGTGTATTTTACGCACACACACACATATATATATAATGGTTCTAAAAAAATTTATCATTATTTGTCTTACTCTGCCTCCTTCAATTACATTAATTATCTTATCCCATGTGTTTTTCTATCTTCTATTTTTAGATGTATCTTTTTTTACAAAATTTATGTTCAAATAATATTTCTCGTAAGTTAGGATTCCAGTATAATAAAATGATCGATGACATGGAAGAACCTAATATTGATTTGAGTGAGAATTTTTTGTCTTATAAAATCAGATTAAAAAGTTAAAAACCCTGGACCTTTTAGTGGTAAACAACACCATTCCATTTCCCAAAACTAGAGAATTTCCACAAAACAAAGCACCTCACTTTCCCAAAGAACCTTGAAAATGGACATTTCTAGATCTACATCCCACATTGGACTTGGATGAACGAGAGAGATCATGAAACAGAAAACAAAAAAAAAAATTAAAATTAAAGCCCTAACCTTCCATCAATCCCTATACATCACATTATTTATGAAAAATAACGTGATGTTTGTTTAGGAAACCGAGTGAAAAGTGCTTTCCCAATTCCCTGTCCGTGTCTAACCTTGCTATATTATCATGTGTCAAAGGACCTCAAACCCAAAACAGCTTCCTCATCATTCCCAACAACTCAATAATGCCCCCACACTCCATCATTTTCATGTTGATAAAGTATGAAAAGCAAGAAACCTACATTAAAGAATATTGAAGTTATTATATAGTACACTTAAGTTAAAATAATAAGCTATTACTACCCCATAATAGTAGTATTTATTTATTTGATCTCCATAGAAGAAAAGAAAATATATTTCATATACTTATTAAAAAAGTAATTAATTTTGTTAAATTGTGTTATTTTTAATCAATAAATAAATATTTTTAGACTATTTTTTTATTGAAATTTGATATTAAACATAAAAAATATTGAATTTTATTAAATAAAAGATATTTTAAAGATATTTTTATTACATAATTTAATGAATAATTGAGATATATTTATATTTAAAAAAATATTATTTATATTCGAGACCCAGAAAGAAGAAGTATTTGAAATAGTCTCTCTCTTTCCCTTCAACAGTCACATTCCACGATATTACACCACTAGTTAATAATAATGTTCTTCAAGCTTATACAACCAATTAAGCACAGCGCATGTATGTTTCTAGTGTCTGAGTATATGTTTATATCATGCATGCTGGTTCCATTACGTCAATGTGAAAGAATCACCTTTCTTCATTTATTTATTTCACTGTTGTAAGGTTACCAGACTACATGTATGCGAGTGATGTAACCCTTTACAAGTAGTAGTAGTATTGTTTTAATGTGAAGAAGGTAAGAGAAAGAAAAAAAAAATGTTTCTTTTCACAACAACCATCTGTTGCTGTTGAAAGCGCCCATCTTTTCATGTCCATTTGACATTGATAGTTGATACATCACTTGGCTTGTTGATGTCTTCTTCTTTTGACTCTCTCTTTCTCTCTGCTACCTCCTACTCTTCCTCCTGTTTCTTCATCGTTGTCAAGCACTGTGTTTAAGTCTTACTTAAAAGTTTAAACTTATTACTCATTCGCCACACACACAGAAAGAGAGCAACTCAGAGATACAAGAAATGGGATCTCTGGTTGCTGAAACAGCCATGAAGAAACCAATGTGGTTGTATCCAAAGGTTTTGGGTTTTAATCCTTCTGAAAGATGGGGACACTCTGCTTGCTTCTCTGGGGGGCTTATGTATGTCTTTGGGGTAAGAATGATGAAATTAATTTCTTTTATTTATTGAAAATTAAAATGATGTCTTTTTTTCTTTTTTATATAGAAGTTCCTAGTAATAACTTTTGAGTAGTTTATAGTGCTTGTTAATGGGTTGGCCTCATTTATGGGGTCTGAATTTCTCATTAGTCTTTACTTTTTTGGTGCTCTGGCTCGTATTGTAATGTCTTCTTCATTACTGGGAGTTTACATTTTTGTGATGTGCTCATTAATTTCACAAGCTCCTCCTTATACTTATTTCTTACCTTCCCTGCTTTATTATGGCTATCTTTGGTTAATAACCAAAGCACTTTTTTCTCTGAATTTTAGTTTTTTCCTCATTTCTCTTGCTGCATATATTTCTTGGTGACAATTTGACTGAATTCATCTTTCTTTCTCTAATTAGTGAGACAATACCCGCTTGGGAGACGATCAACTTTCTGCTTTCTTGATATAGCTATATACACATTTCGTTTTTCCTCCTCCTTGCGTTATGTTTCTCAATTTATAATATAAAACATGCACTAAAAGAAAGTGCTTCCATGTCTTTTTAATCTTAGAAGTGAGAACCTTTTAATTAATTAATGATATGATTAGACTTATCTTCACTCTCGTCTTTTAGATGAATAACTTAGTCATTTACAAAACTCTCATTTTATCTTGTTAAGCACAATTAAACCTTGGAGATTATTAGTGAAGGAGGTCTAGCTCAATTGATTGATTAAGTAGTGTTTCTGAGTTATATAGATCTCCTGATGTTGTCTTTTATTCCTACAAATTAAAAAAAAAAAAAAAAAAAAAACCTTGAAGATTATCATTTATCAATCTATTTAGCTTTAAATTTGTTTTCAATTAACAAAATGTTTCTTTAGCTTCTACACATATGCAAGCCTAAAGCTGCTTACAATATCACTAAAGCTGCTTACAATATCAATCTTCTTTACCTGTGCATAACGGGCAGCCTCTGAATAATGGGGTGCGTAATTTTATTTTTTTTTAACATAATGTTTCTTCAGGGCTGCTGTGGGGGGCTACATTTCGGAGATGTTCTGTGTTTGGACCTTGAAAAAATGGATTGGAGCAAGCTTGCCACCACAGGTGAAAAGCCAGGCCCTAGAGATAGCCACAGTGCTGTTCTTGTAGGGCATAAAATGATAGTTTTTGGTGGCACAAATGGGTTGAAGAAGGTGAATGACACTCATATATTAGACCTTGTTACCCAGGAGTGGTTTCGTCCAAAATGTGAAGGGACTCCTCCTTCTCCAAGGGAAAGTCACACTGCAACCCTAGTTGGTGATGAAAGACTAGTGATTTTTGGTGGCAGTGGAGAAGGTGAGGCAAACTATTTGAATGATTTGCATGTTCTAGACCTTCGAACCATGAGGTGGACTTCTCCTGCGGTCAAAGGTGATTTTCCTGCGCCTAGGGACAGTCACAGCACTCTTGCAATTGGGAACAAGCTTATTGTGTATGGTGGAGACTGTGGTGATCAGTATCAGGGTGATGTTAATGTTCTTGACATGGATACAATGACTTGGTCAAGGGTATGGTTTTTTTTTCTCTTGTTGTTTCTATAGTTTGTTTTGTTTGTATGCAACTGAAACACCAAGGATCATGTTTTCAAGTTTTCAACTGCTGGGACTTAATCAATGGCTTTCCTTGCATTTTGATTACAGTTGAAAATTCAAGGCTCTTCCCCAGGAGTCAGGGCAGGTCATGCGGCTGTGAATATTGGAACCAAGGCAAGTTCTTTTACATTTCATCACTTTTCAGATGCAACATTTTTTTTTCTTTTTCTGTTATGATGATCTTCAATTTCTTTGCAACTTGGTTTTTACTTGATATATGTTACTATTTGAAACTTAACCACTAAGAACGTCTCGATTCTCGAATGCAAGTTCTTGGAGGTTCTAATTTCTAAGGTTTAAGAATTGGTTCTTACTTAGAGGAGTTTGACATGGCTTCTAATTGTAACAACAAGTTCTTATTAAAATAAAATAAAATTATGAAATAAATGTTTATTTTAATAAAATAAGCATTAAAATAATTAATTTTCTATATTTTTTAATGTTTGTCTAAACTGTTTTCTGTTTAAAAAAATATTTTTCTGTTTATTTTAAAAAATAAATCTATCTACATATTAAAAATATTTTTTAAAAAACTTATTTTAATTTTTTTTAAAAAAGATTAAACAAACTAATCCAATACATGATAGTTTTAAGTTCTTAAATGATTACAATATAGGTGTAGGAAATATTAATTTTTTTAAATAGTGACATAGTAAAATCCAAAACCTGCACTATTTAAGATGCTCTAAGAAGATGAAAATTTTTATGATTAATTTACAGGTCTACATCATTGGAGGGGTAGGAGATAAACGTTATTATAATGACATATGGTTCTTTGATATCTGCACTTGTTCGTGGACTCAACTTGATATTCGTGGTCAACAACCACAGGGTCGGTTTTCTCACACAGCTGTTGTAGCAGACATGGATATTGCCATATATGGCGGGTTGGTTGCTTCCCATTTATTACAATTTATTAGTTAATAAATGTGACTATGACAATTCCTATTTTGTTTTCTACAGTATTTCCTTCATGCATATAAGATTTTCTTTTTTATATCCTTTTTATTTATTTATCGACAAATAATAATAATTAATTTGTTAGTAGAAAAGATTCAACCTTTTGCTTCTTTCCTTCTTTTTAGGTATCCAACCAACTTCATATCTCCTTTCTTTGTTCTATCTTTGTTTTTGACTTGGAGCAGGTGTGGGGAAGATGAGCGTCCTTTGAACGAATTGTTAGTGTTGCAGCTTGGAGCAGAGCATCCAAATGGGCGTTACAACATTTCCATGTGCAAAGTTTTTGGAACTTGTTGGAACCGTGAAAAGAGGACCATACCTGGAGGAGCAGATACCAACTCGGTACAAAAGCTCATGTAGCAATGTTGTTATAAGTTCTTGTTGATGTGATAATTTATTTCTTTTTCAAAAAAAGAACTAATTAACAATGTTGTTTTAAAGCAGACAACTCCACGCAATGGGAATAATAATATGGAAGTCTTGGGTAAATGGGCTTACGAAGTTGTATCGGATAAAGTGAACCCTTGTCACTTTGATTCTGGTGGGTTAAGACATTTTTAACCTCACTTCACTTCTAGGAGAAATTGTTATATAGTCATGTACCATCATGTATTCATGTTCTCAATCAATCTCTACATGTAATGTTTTTGAACTTGTGAGAACGAATTAATAGCATTTCACTGTGTGTCATTGTGGAGAATGATTGAAATCATGATAGTCTCAGACCATGTAATAATCTCTTCACGTTAACGTGCAACGTGAGAGAATGATGGATTTATTGACCAAAAAATTGTGATTCTATGCAGGCACTTCACAACAGAAGAGGAGGAGAATTGCTATTGCAAAGGTGTGGGATGTTGAATCAGAACAAGAAGAACATTCTCTTTCACTGTCCCAGCATTCATCTCCATCTCAATCTGATCAAGAACAGACCCCAGGTCAAAAATCAAATGTTTCAGTCATGGATTCTCAGAGGTATCATTGGTTAAAACAGATCAATAAAAGTCCAAGCTATTGCCAGCTTGACAATATCCCAAGTAATAACACAGTTTTGAAGAATATCACTCAAAGAAGTGTTCATCTCATAGAAAATCAACCAAAACAAGAACATTATCTTCATGTTGATGAGGATCGAAAAGGAGCTCGACATACTCAACACCTGGTGGATAGTTTGCTTTCAAATTTGGGAATTTCTCTCTGCTGAAATATTTTTTTTCTCTTATTATTCTTAGTTAATCGTTTTTTCATTTTGGATTTTGCATCCTAGATTGGTGCTGAAGTTCGGGGGAAAGTTGATGGAGCCTTTGATTCAGGTTTATTCATGACTGCAGCTGTGAATGGAAGAGTTTTCAGAGGAGTATTATTTGCACCAGTAAGCGTTTGAACCGTACTTCCCTAAAATATTTTGGACAAATTATTATAGGGTGCAAGACTACCATGATCCTAACCAATTTTTAGGTGACACATAACTGAGTCTTATTAACTCTTTTAAATTGAAAATCTTAATTACATATCACGTGAAAATTTGACGAGATCATGAACATTTGATAGTGTCAGACTATATAATAATTTCTCGACGATTTGATTTAGTGCGAGCGATGTGACAAACAAATGTATGTATGATCAGGGAGCAGGAGTATTCTCCACAAGTGTTGAGCCAAACTGTTCTGTAACATGTTCATTTCCCTCCACTCAACCATTTATGAACTCAAAACATCACGTGAGGGATTCTCAGCAAGTAACTAATTGTTCGGGTGCAGAGCCCTGCCACGGCTTAAGCCAATCTGTGCTAGCTCAGCCAACACCAATCATGAGAGGCACCACTGTGTCTTTAGCCAAAGAGCAAAAAGTGAGGAGTGACCTTCAAGGGTTGGTTTTGACACTTGGAGGGCCTGCAAGTGGAAACCATGCTTGATCCTTAGGTGAATTGTTGGAAATTAAGGTTAATAAGGTTCATGTAAATTTTGGAAATAATCCTTTGTACTGCAATGGTTATGCATTTGAGGGATTAACCATGAGTTGTATAATACTAGTGTTTGGTAACTTAGATCTATATTTGATTATGTATTAGCGGGAAGAGTAATGTTATATTTTTCTATAAAATCTTCCTGATACTTCAATATATTTAATGTTTTAAAATTTTAAACAGTATTCATTATTCACTTTATCTAAAAGTATGTATGAAGATTGAGGATAGATAAAAAGATGTTATAAAATTCAGAACTATTCTTTTTATATTCAAAATAGATAAAGAAATTATTAGGTGATTTAGGATTATTATATTCTTTACTAATTTTTATGTGATATTTAATTGAGTGCTATTATTTCTTTCTTGCACGTTTTAAAGATTAAGTACACACATTACATTGAAATCGGTTGAAAATTTGAAATCATAGGCGATGCTGATCAAGAATCACGTAATAATTTATACTTGAAAAGAGCTAATAACATATTTGGGTGATTATCATAAAAAAAATCACCTGAAATCAGAATGCTGACAAACTTTGAGTCAGACAATAATAAGGGCAAACATAATTCTTTTTCTAAACTTAGCTTCTTCTTTTAGAATTTTCTAAACTAAGCTTTTTTTTTAGAATTTTCTAAACTTAGCTATTAGTTAAATAATTCACTCTTATATAATTATAAACATCCAGGATGGGTCCACTTATGGTTTAGTGGGGGTAATTGTCCCACTAAATATATTTATTTTATTTATAGTAATAAAAAATTATCTTTATATAAAAAATAGATATTATTCTTATAAGATAATTTTTTTAAAATATGTATAAAAATATAAGAAACAAGAAAGAGTGAATAAATTGATATTAATTTTATTATTTTATCCTTTTAATTTTTAGATTTAATTATCATTTTGATCCTATAATTTATTTTTTAGATTCAGTTTGATTTCTTTAATTTTAAAAGATTCAATTTAAAAAATAAAAAAATCTAATTAAAAATTTTAAAAATAAAGAGACTAAAATGAATTTAATATACATAAATTAAGAGATCGAAATAATAATAAAGAATAGAGGGTCAAAATAATAATAATCTAATTTTTAATGCTTCAACTTCTCTAATAGACACTCAAGTATTCATTTACTAATTTATATTATATGTTTTTATTTGTGTAATTTCATCGTAATTCTCAAATAGAGAAAAAACAGATTAAAAGAATTTATCATTTAAGATATTTCTATGTAATTAATTTTATAAAGAATAAAATACACAATTCCATAAGTGAAGATAAATGATTGATAATTGTTTGATTATATATATATATATATATATATAATGTTGACAATGAAACAATCCTATAGTATTTTAATTTAATGAAAAATGTATAAAAGACTATTATAATTTTTAGAAATTTAAATATTTTGAATTATTCTTTTTAATGACATTATGTATTTTTTATAATCTTATCATATTTTTATTTTATAAAAATATTATAAATTATTTGTTGTTGTGAGTAAGAAAAATTTCTGGATGCATGAGTGTAAACATCTCATGACAAGTTAAAATAGGAACGCATAATTCATATGTCAAGAATCAAGATCACTACTTTACGGAATTCTGATCAGTATGTTGGTGTCTCTGAAAATATGTCTCCCCTCATCTCCAATGCACGAAAAAGACAACATTGACGTAACCCAAAGGAAGCATCTTGCAAACCCATTGAACGAATTCCTTCATATCTTAATTTATATGTATTTTTATTCTTACATAATTTAAAAATAAATAAATAAAATTAATATTTTTAAATTATTTATACTTACTTGTCTATAGAATTTCATGCAATGGATTGGGTAATTATTTTATAATTTCTTTTTTTTTTTTTGGGGGGGGGGGGGGGCAATCACTATAAAGTATAAACGACAAAATAGTGAAATACCATGAGTCAATAAGCTAAAATTGACACAGGCACAGTTTGAATCTTTGAGTATTCATTAATTAGCCATATACTATGGTACGTAGTCGCCTTAATTTGCTGCAACATAAAACTCATGTTTACAGGGACATTTACAGTAAAATCCACTCGCTTCTACACGTACAAACTCAACAGAGTTGATATAAAAATTTAAAATTAATTTTTTTAACATAATTATTATTAAAAATATCATTTAGATTTATAAAAAAATTTCTTTTTTCAATGAATTATTGATCTAAGCACATCAATATTTTTTACTATAAATTTAATTCTTTGATTGTTGTTTATCTTTTTTATAATCATATTTGCATAGTTATTTTGATTTTGCCGCCTATGTATGTGGAAGAAAATGCAAGTTATAAGTGATATGCACGAACCATTGTTCAATCATGGACCTATCATGAATTGACAATTCTATAAAAAGCCTCATAAAATGGAGACATTGACCGTACTGCCCTCTTTTAGAAAAAAAATTACCTAAATGTCACACCACCGAAAAATTTTACCAGAATACCACGTCGCATAATTCGCTTGTCAGTCTAGCGAATTACGTGATGGACACGTGTCAAGCAATGCATAATTCGCTAGGGGGCCCAGCGAATTAGGTGCCACGTGGCAGGCAATGCATAATTCGCTAGGGGGCCCAGCGAATTAGGTGCCCACGTGGAAAAAAAAAATAAAAAACTTCGAACGACCATAACTTTTGATAGGAACGTCCGATGGAGGCGTACGATATGTCAAAACGCTCGAAATTCAGAGGGGAAGCCCTGGGCAACTACCCACAGGGGAGTTGGTCCGTCATTTTTCCCAAAAAATGCCTCTAAGTGCCTCAAAATCAAGATTTAAGATTACGAAATGTCCTTCAAATGGCCTAACCTTTGATAGGAATGTCCGATGGAGGGGTACGATATGTCAAAACGCTCATCTCTGAATTTCGAGCATTTTGACATATCGTACGCCTCCATCGGACATTCCTATCAAAAGTTAGGCCATTTGAAGGATATTTCATAATCTTAAATCTTGATTTTGAGGCACTTAGAGGCATTTTATGGGAAAAATGGCGGACCAACTCCCCTTTGGAGAGTTGCCTAGGGCTTTCCCTCTGAATTTCGAGCGTTTTGACATATCGTACGCCTCCATCGGACGTTCCTATCAAAAGTTATGGCCGTTCGAAGTTTTTTGTTTTTTTTTTCACGTGGACACCTAATTCGCTATGCCCCCTAGCGAATTATGCATTGCCTGCCACGTGGCACCTAATTCGCTGGGCCTCCTAGCGAATTATGCATTGCTTGACACGTGTCCATCACGTAACTCGCTAGACTGACAAGCGAATTACGTGGCGTGGTATTCTGGTAAAATTTTTCGGTGGTGTGGCATTTAGGTAATTTTTTTTTTTAAAATGGGGCAGTACGGTCAATGTCTCCATAAAATGATAAGATAAAGATATACGAATGATTGTTATATCATGTCTCTAGCAGGATTCTTTATGTAAAGGCTAGTTTGGAGTGTGGATAGTGCATAGACTTCCCTTGTGCTCAAATTCAACTTGTGTTGGTTGTGTTGGTTGTGTATCTATCTCTTCATTTGTGAGAAGTCAAGTGAACCTCCTTTACATCCTGTCTCTAGGGTGCCTTGAGTTTGCTTTGGTCTCCTTGGAAGTAGCTTTACTTCTTTGGTCTTTGTTTCTCAAAGTTTGAGGCAAAAAAATATCATGGTACTACTAGCTTGAATCAAAATAAGTGCTCTCCTTCACTTCAACTATTTTTTCATGTGATCTTGCCTATCGGTAGGGCCCACCCTAACCTAAAGCAAGTGAAATATTTACTTTAGGTTCCTAAATAAATAATGCTTAATTTTTTTTTGAATATTTTAAAAATAGTAAAGAAGTTATATTTAATTAGTTAGTAATATTTAAAGTAATTATGTGAGGGGGAAAAGTTAGGTTATCTTTTGAATAAATTTGAAAAAAAAAAAACATGTGGGGGCTTAACAGTTGATAATTAATTGACATGCACATGCTTCTACTTGCTTGGTATATATATGGTGGGTAAAGAAAAATAAAGTGTGTCAACTTAAACAGTGAGCAGCACGTAGTGGTGCAAAGGAGGAAAGGTAAAAAGCATACATGATAAATGCATACCACATATAAACATATCATATTCACATATATATTGAACATGCTCTGGTTGATTGATTCTGCGTTCTAAATTTTATTTGTCACCAAAGATGAAGATAGTAAAAAAAAAATAGTGAAAGTATGAGACGTAAGAGAGGACAAAAAAAACAGTAGTTACGAAATGATAATTAGTGGTAAATGGTAATACATTGATTTTCTGAGTTGTATGGAAACAGTGCAGTGCAGAGACAGAGTCGTGGTACGAAGGATTTTACATGGGTGGGGATTAGTGGGCCTCACAGTTACAGTTTCACACAACATAAATTTCCCCCGTGCATTCCGCGCGATGCTGCCTTTGTGTCTTCTAACGAGGCTCCTAACCCAATCTAATATAAATTCAATTCTAATTTTGTTTCTTATAGTAAAATATGCTATTTTGATGATCTAAAAGTTCATTTTTTTCACAGTGTTAAGGGAGTTAGAGAATCTAATCTCTAAATACGAAAATTAATGCAACTTCTAACGATATGTTTAATAGTCATAATCATTTATCAATCATATAATATATATTGGGTTGGTATTATTTTATGTATGACTATAAGTAATGTCTTTTATTTTATAATCAAACGAGTCTAGGTTAATTGATTGAACATGTATATGAATGTTGTAAATTCTTGTTATTGTCTTCGATTTCCACCGATAAAAAAATGTTGTATTTCATTTTTCAAATATCAAATAATATAAAGGTGACCAAACATATATTTTCATAACAAAATTTCATCAACAAAATTGATACACTTTCAAGTAAAATAATTATAATTAAAATTAATTTAGACATGCATATTAATTATCAATATAGAAAATATATTGACATAATTAATGTATTTATATAAAATATAGTATAGTTGCATCATAAATTTGTAATAATAATTGAAAATGTGTTGATAAAGGATGTAATTAAGAAAAAACTTAAAAAATAAGTACTTAAACGTAATAAAAAGTACTAAAATATAACTTTTTATTGGTAAACAATGATCAGACCAAAGTTCAAATTTATGATGTTATATATACTTTTTCAATCTCACTGTTAGGTCAATCCTACAGTGGTGTAACTAAAATACAACGGCACCTATGACTATATGTAAACTTGCAATGTTAATCGAAATAATGAAAGGTATCAGATCCAAGAATACACACAGCAAAGGAAGACAAGGAAATGTAAAGGGAAGAAGAAATATTATTGATTGAATTGAATTAAATGTACATAAGGTAGCTTTATATATATACACCAGATATAAACCAACTATCATAACTAACTTTTAGTTATTCTATTGTCATCCCCCCTCAAACTCAGCGGAGATGAAATGACTCTGAGTTTGTGACGAAAACGATGAAAAGCTGAAGCAGAAAGCGGTTTTGTAAGAATGTCTGCAACTTGTTCAGTGCTAGGGATATGTTGAACAAAAACATGTTTGTGTAATACACGATCACGAACAAAATAGAGATCCAATTCAAAATGCTTGGTTCTTTGATGCATAATTGGATTTGCTGCTAACATAACTGCACTTGAATTATCACAAAAAATAGTTGGAAGAGCTGTGCAAGAAATGTGAAGTTCATAAAGAAGGGATTGAAGCCAAGCAATCTCTGCCATTGTGGCTGCCAGGCTTCGAAACTCAGCTTCTGTACTGGATCTGGAAACAACTTGTTGCTTTTTACTAGTCCATGAGATAAGGTTGGAACCTAAATAAACACAAAAACCATTTGTAGATTTCCTATCATCAATGTCAGACCCCCAATCAGAATCACAAAAAGTTATGAGTCTGGAATCCTTGGATTGATGGAAAACTAGGCCATGAGTAATTGTGCCTGCCAGATATCTTAAGATCCTTTTGCCAGCCTTCCAATGAACTTCAAGCGGTTGATGCATAAACTGACTGACTTTATTAACAGCAAAGGAAAGATCTAGGCGAGTAATTGTAGCATATTGAAGACCACCAACAATGGATCGATATAGGGTAGGATTGGAAAAAGTTGTATCACCATGAATAGATAGCTTATGATTGGCAACCATGGGAGTGGGCATTGGTGTGGCAAAGAGCATATTAGCTTTGACTAAGAGATCAGTAATGTATTTGGTTTGAGTCAAATGGAGAGTAGTAGGAGAAGTGTAACCTGCTTCCAAACCAAGAAAATACTGGAGGTGACCAAGATCTTTAAGTGAGAAGTGACTGTTGAGTTGAGAAATAAGTAGGGAAATTGCAGAGGAATCATTGCCTGTGATGAGGATATCATCTACATAAACAAGGATATAAATAGTAGAGGAAAAAGTGAATCTGGTATACAAAGATGCATCAAATTTTGTATTCTGGAATCCAAATTTCTGTAGTGTGAGACTGAGAGTGTGAAACCATGCACGAAGGGCTTGTTTGAGACCATAGATTGCTTTGTTTAATTTGCAAACAAGTTGAGGATTGGCACTGTGAAACCCAGTTGGTTGATGCATATAAACATCTTCTTGTAGAACACCACTTAGAAAGGCATTGTTGAAATCAAATTTTCGGATGAGCCAGCCATTTGTGAGAGCTATGGAGAGAATGAGACGAACTGTGGATGGTTTAACAACTGGGCTGAATACTTCACTAAAATCAAAGCCTTCTCTTTGTTGAAAACCCTTTGCAACTAGGGGCGCCTTATATCTGTGAATTTTGCCATCAGGGTGTCTTTTGATTCGAAAAATCCACTTGCAGTCTATAGGTTGAATGTGAGGTGGTGGTGAAACAAGAGACCAGGTATTATTGTTGATAAGAGATGTATATTCCTCAATCATTGCTCGTTTCCAGTGTGGACAGTTTAGAGCTTGAGAGACAGTGAGAGGTTTTGAGTTGACTAAATCAGGAGCTTTAGAAGTAGATGTTGTTGCATAGGATTTGGGTTTGAATATGCCAGACTTGCTGCGGGTTTGCATAGGGTGACTTGGAGCTGTTATGACTGCATCTATATTAGGAATAGATGGAGAAGTGGATTGTAAAGTTGGTGCACTGAGAGAATCTGAAACAGAAACACTTAAAAGACCATTAGAAGCACCTGTTGGACCATTTAATGGTGTAAAAGGAGAATGCGCAGTAATTTTATCCTTAGGAAGAATTTGGATTTGAGGTGTTGAAGAAGAAGGAGGGGATAGAGAAGTGACAGAAGCAGTGGTGAACAAACCAGAATAAGGAAAATGTAACTCATCAAATATAACATCCCTAGAGATAAACATTTTTCCATTGGGGGATAGGCACTTATAACCCTTATGATTAATAGCATATCCAAGAAAGAGACATTTTGTGGATCGAAAATCAAGCTTGTGTTTATTATATGGACGAAGTAAGGGAAAACAAGCACAACCAAACACCTTCATAAAGTTGTAATCTGGTGTATGATGATGAATGATTTCAAAAGGTGATTTAAATTCAAGAACAGGGGATGGTAAGCAGTTTATAAGGTAAATAGCAGTGGTAGAGGCTTCTTCCCAATAAAATAAAGGTAGCTTAGCATTGGCTAGAAGAGCTAATCCAACCTCAGTGATATGACGATGTTTTCTTTCAACCTTACCATTTTGTTGATGAGAGTAGGGGCAGGTGAGCCTATGGGTAATACCATTGAGCTGAAGAAACTGTGTAAAGTGATGTGAAGTGAATTCTTTTGCATTTTCGGTTTGAACGTTTTTAATTTTAAAACCAGTAAGATTTTCAATAGTAGTTTTGTATTGTAGAAATATATGGTAAACTTGAGATTTGTTTTGCAATAGGTAAAGATAACTAAATCTCGTGAGAGCATCAACAAACAACAGATAATATTTGCATCCAGATGTACCAGAAATTGGGGCAGGACCCCAAATGTCAATGAAAATTAAATCAAGAGGAGAATTGTACTTAGTAGAGGAAAGAAAATGAGGTAACTGATGTATTTTGCCTAAGCAACAAGCTTCACAAATAGAGGAAGCTGAAGAATTCTTATTAACAAGACAAGGAAGGTTACATTTGTTTAAAACAGTTCTAACAATATGAGGACCAGCATGTCCCAATCTTTTGTGCCACAAATCAAATGAATCAAACTTAGAAAACAAAGCAATAGGAAGATTTTGGACAGAAGATGGTTGATTCACATGAACATTTGTAAACTGATAGAGACCATCTTTAAGAATGCCCTTGAGGACAATTTTCTTGGTGACCTGGGATTTTACAAAACAATAATCAGGGTAAAATTCAAAAAACACATTGTTATCCTTTGCAAACTGAGAGACACTTATCAGATTTTTAGTTATGGATGGCACATGTAAAAGATTATCAAGTTTAAAAACAATAGATGAATTAGAAGTTGTTAAAAGAGAATGGCCAACATGTTCTATAGGCATACCTGCACCATTACCAACATGAACCTGATCAGATCCATTGTACTCAAAACTAGAGGAAAGGTTACCAAGATCATTAGTCAAATGGTAAGTTGTCCCAGAATCTGGATACCAGGATGTATCAACAAGAGATGCAGGTCCTGCCATATAAGCTGTAGGATTATGAAATGAAGGAGGTGGGGGTGGAGGTGGTGTTCTTTGATTTTGAGTTGGAGAAGATTAATGCTGAGGTCCTTGATAGGTGTTCTGGTATGTTGTGTCATAGCGATAGAAGCACCTTGATGCAGAGTGCCCATTTCTGCCACAGATTTGACATTGTAGCCGATTTTGATTCCAAGATGAACCTTGATTTCTGTTGCTTCTGAAGGTGCGACCCCCTCTGCCTCTTCGTCCACCAAAGGCTCGACCACCAGTGTATTCTTGTGTCATGTTTCTTTGATTGAAGTTAGCTTGAATAGGTGTAAGGTCTGATTTCTTGAAACGATCAAGCATGTCTTCTTGAGCTAGTAAAAATGCTTCCAATTCAATTATTGAAAAAGGAGGAGATCTGGACATTGCTGATGTAATTAAAGGAGCATATTCTTCACTTAATCCATCAAGAATAGCCTCGGAATATTTTGCATCAGTGAGAGGAGATCCTACAGCTCCTAGAGAATCAACAACTTTCTTGATTTGAAGAAGATACTCATATGCTGGACCTTTCTTTTTGATAGATTTCAGTTGATTCTTAAGTTGCTTGACTTTGGCTTGTGTGTGGGAGGAGAAATAAGTCTAGAGTTTTCTCCAAATCTCATGAGCGAACTTGTAGCCCACCATTCTGTTTTTGAATGACATATTCATTGATGAGAGAAGCCAAGAAACAAGAAGATTATCTTGTTGATACCAGTAAGTGTATGTTGCATTCTCAATTCTGTTTTCTTGATTTTCAGCTGTCTGATATTGAGTGGGAATTTTATCTTTGTTGAGATGATCTTGAAGATTATGGCCATAGATGGAGGCTAAAGCAAGCTGTTGCCATGGCAGAAAACTTTCTTCATCAAGTTTATCTGCAATTGGGATTGAGAAAGACTTCATGATGAGCTTTGTTGTAGGTGTGCATGTGTTACTTGTTTTAGATCGTGGAGAATCTTGATTGGAGTCCATGGATCGTTGCTGAGCTCTGATACCGTGAAAGGTATCAGACCCAAGAATGCACACAGCAAAGGAAGACAAGGAAATGTAAAGCGAAGAATAAATATTATTGATTGAATTGAATTAAATATACATAAGGTAGCTTTATATATATACACCAGATATAAACCAACTATCATAACTAACTTTTAATTATTCTATTATCAAATAATAACTGAAATAATACCTAAAAACAGCAATTGAAATGAATAAATGACTATTTTAATCAATAAATATGTAACTTGATGATAATTTAATTTCTGAGAAAATTAAAATTAATAATAATCCTATAAACTTAATAACATAATGAAACTATCAAACTTTTTTACACATTTATATACTAAATTATCAATTTATATTTTCGTGTACTAAAATAATCATTTCCTCCAATTGAAATAGTAACGTATTACATGAGCCACACTGGATCGCTAGCTGTTGCCAGTCCGATCTGCTAGGATCGTTTTCGAGGAAAGATTTCTAAGTATAGTGTAAAATAAAGTTCTACAGCCCAGTTTTTAAACAATTATAGCGTAGTTATATTTATATGTTATTATATATTGATTTTATGTAATATTTTTTATAAATAAATTAAAAATTTAGAAAAAGAGAAGTGTCAGATAAAATGAATAATATGATAAAATAAAAATATATAAAATTATTATATAGATTTGTTATATAAATATAATATTTCATAAATATAATAGGACCAATACTAATTTTTTTCTGTACTTGTATGAAAATCACTGAAATCTCGTGATTTGGTTTGGAATTTTTATATTTAAATATATTTTAAATTCTTAATAACATAAATTGATGAGATATATGGAAACTTTTTTACATAAATAATACAAATAAATTAAATATTTATCTAAATAACACAATTTAAAAAATATATATCTTAATCATACAAAACACTGGTGAGAAATCAGTTTTCCAAACACATTTCTCACCTGCAGTTTTTTTTTTTTTCTTATGTATTTTAGAAATCGATTTTTTAGGAATCGATTTCTAAATTAGGTTTAAAAAAAAATAGTTTAGAAATCAAAACTATTTTTTTGTTTTTTTTATATCTTCTATTTTTTTCTTACAGTTTTTTTAAATAACCATTTTTTGTTTTAGATTTTTATTTTACTAATTTATATATATATATTAATTTATAAAAAATATATTTATCTAAAATATTATTTTTTTAAAAACAATTAATCTTTATCGAAACTCAACCTAGATAAAAAAAAATATGGTATTTAAAATTTAGTTAAATATTTTCCTTGTTATGGGTACTTAAATATAATTTATCTAGAATAGTATTTTATTCAAAAAAAAAATCCTTAAATGAAACCAAAATTTTCTAGTTTGAAGAAGACGAAAAAAAAAAAAAGAAGACTTAATAAATAAAGCTTAGGTAAACATCATAATCCTCTAGAATTAACACGATTAAAATAGAGAATCTTAACAAAAATAACAACATAATTCAAATGATGAATTGCTAAAAAAGTAACAAGTATTTTGCGCAATGACTACACAGATTCATCACACATCACAACAAGTATCTCATCAATCGTTCTAGGTTTTGTTGGCTTGCGCAGTAGAATAAGGATTTCACATCAAAATGTCCAAAGGTTGCATTCAACTCAATTGGACTTTGGTACGAAATTCTGAATAGATGAAAAATATTTTTTCCACATCATCATCACATTTGAGCTCCATACAATCGTATCCAACAAAACCATCACCTACGTAGATTGGTTGATGGTAAAAAAACATTTATTAAAATGTTGGATCCTCCATTAGTGTCAAAAATTATTTTCCTTAAGGCAGCAAGCGACATGTCCTCACTTATTGTGATGACTTTAGGATCACTATGACTTTCAAACACTATCACTTCATCTTAAGTAATAATGTCAGCATCGCAATACACAAGAGCGAATACACTCTTCATGTTTTAAGCAGTAAGGTGAATATCAAACAAAGGTGTTGAGTTACATCAAACCCCTATTGATATATATATATTTGATGGTCTATCGTTCTCCCGTGACTCATCCCAACGAATGAGATTGCACCAATAATGTAAATAGTTTAGATTGAGTCTTAATTAATTAGATTTGGTTTGCGCAATTTGAAAAAAGCAGTGTTCAATCAAGTCATCTTGTAGAAAGTATTATTCAGTCACATCATCTCGAAACAAGTAATATGAGATCAAATTGTATGGGTAAGAGCAACGTGGGGTCAAATCATTTGGAAGAAATGAATGTCCAGTTAATTCCTATTAGAAAAATGCAGTGCTCAGTCAATTATTGCATTGTCCATTCCTTTAACAACAGGTTTCTCTTTCTGGACGAAGTTACTAGTGGAAGAATTGTCGACAATACTTTGGTGAAAGGATGCAAACGAAGGTATAAGCATACTTTGCATGTACGCATAAGCAGACTTTAGTGTTCGAAGATATGTACCCACGAGATTGCTCATAAAATCTTCTCCACTAGCACTGAAGAACTTTGGAATGTACCCATAATTTTCTTGATGATGATGAGGTTGTGGCGTGAGTTCATATGATTGAGCATGTGGTTGTGGTCCTTCCTCATGCATGCTGACAATGACTGGTGGACTTTGTTGCGAAGGATGTTGTCCAGTTTTCATGTCTGAAATTGAACGAAATGTGGCAGCAACGTTTGGATGAGTTGCAAACCATGTTAGGCAAAATTTTAATTTGCTCAATACCAATTTATGTAGTGACTCATATGTTCAATCTTTCTTATAATTGGTTGACCGATTAACACATATTTGCGTCTGGCCTTCCAAATTGTAATCCACGATTGATGTTCCTCTGCCAAATTTGTGACACCATGTCCTCTCGTGTCAGTATGATGGGCTTTGTCAAGATTATGCGATGAATTTGGTGTGTCTTGACAAAGTCCAAATTGGAGCACAACCATGTCAACTTGCTGCCATATTACCATTGGAAAACAGATTAAAGTGACACAAACACTCCACATTTTGGAATCATTGTATGCATGTTCTGGAAGAAATTACTCAAACCCTCTGTAAGACATTCAATGGAACTAAAAAACAACTTGTGTCAGTAATTTTAAAAATAATGTAATTAATGTTTGAATAAATAAAACAAAAAATAAATGGTTCAACCTCCTCATTAAGCATGTTGTCGAATCTTGACCTTTAGCCTATCACATCACTGTGTGGGATTTCAGAAAACCATAGCCCTCTGTCGCTCCATCTAGTGAAATATAATATGTTAGTGTCAAATACATTACCAACAACGAACTTTGTTTGAGTGAGAAATTTTCAAGATTCTGAATACGGTCATAGCTTGGATCACGAAGAAGTCCAACATCCAATGGGGACTCTCTTTGAAGGAATGTGTTTTATGACAAAATAAGAAGTACAACATGCTTTGCAACAGTATCCTGTGAGCAAAAGAGCTAACTACAAGACATAACTATCAAACCCAACAAAGTTAATTGTCATTTGTGATGACGATAGTTGTGCTTGGAGGTGCAGGACATCATACATCATTGAAAGTAAGCAGTGAGAACTAAGAAAGCTTAGTGAACCCTATACGTGTTCAAATCCATCAATCTCACAAGATCATGCAAAGCTGTCGTATTTGCTCATTAGTAAAAACATCCATAACTTGATTGAAAATGACCGATCAACTTCAATGCTAGCCTTGATAGCACACATCAAAAGAACTGGAGGATATACCACCACATACTGCAAAGCATGTTTGACAAAGCAAAAGGCCATTGAAAAGATGTATGACAACCAAGAAAAATCATACTAATATTTGTCAAGATTGTTGCAAGCTATGCAAAAATTTCTTCATGGTACGACTATGGAGAAAGAAACATTGTCAATGTCACCACAAGGAGGTCAAACAGTAAAGGGTTTCGTGATGTTTAATTGTCTTTTTTGGAGTTTCAGATCGTGTATCAATAAGTTTCAATATTGCAAGCATGTGGTTTAGGTCGATGGAACATGGTTGTATAGTAAGTACTGTTGATTTGAGGGGGAGCTACTTGAAGATTGAAGCAATGTAAAGACTTGGAAATGTTTTAACTTTCAACATGCTTGAAGGCTTAAAGAGAAGATTGTGATTAAATGTAAAAGGAAAGAAAGTTTTCTGTTGATCCAAGTCCTAGCATGCATATCATTTATACTCATTTAAGCATTATATCACTAAAGCGTTAAGTAATTGGTTTTGGAACTTAAAAAGAAGCTAAGTGTTTTTGGAAAAATAGACTAAAGTTGGTTTAATCGATTAATACACATAAAGAATCGATTACATTGTTCTTCAAGCTTTCTGGAAAATTATCAAGAACAATTTAATCGATTACATCATCGGGTTAATCGATTATTTCATCTTAGTATACACATGATCTGGCTGAGTGACTGGTTTAATCTATTACCACTGATCAGTAATCGATTACATACCTATTTAGAAAAAGTGATCACTCTGCTTTAATCGATTACCATTCATTGTAATCGATTATTTAGTTCATTACATATTTGGCACTCACTCTGCTTTAATCGATTACTAATTGGTGTAATCGATTATATTACTTAAACATGATTTTTTACTTACTCTGCTTTAATTGATTACCGATAATTGTAATCGATTACTCAGTACAATATGATTTTAAAGATCTTCTGGAGTAATCGATTACATGTCGGGATAATCGATTAAATGACTCGTTTCTGAAACCCAGATCTTGATATGAACGGTTTAATCGATTACAGGAGCGTATGTAATCGATTACATATGCTAAACAATCGATTACTGGAGCGCTTTTAATCAATTATTTCAGTTACAGTATTTAGTATAAATAGAACCCATGCCTTTTCTGATAAGTGAAATAGAGTAGAACTTGAATTTTCGAACACTGAGCATTCTAAAAGCTTTCTAAGCATTCACAAAGGCTTTCTTCTGGGTTCTTAGGATCTTGCTTCCATTGATTCTCATATGGGTCATTAGGATTTAGTGAAGCAAGGCAATTCTTCTGAAAGTTTGAGGAAAGGCTTGTTCTGCATATTGTTTCTGCATTCAACCTGGTATTTTCATTCTTATGCATATCATTCTTGGATCATCAGGTGAATTATTTCCTTACTCTTTGTGGTTGTAAACTTTCTGTTGAATCTTTGTTATTTGAAGTTCTATTGTAAATGAGTTTTCTTGCAAGATTAGAGATAATGTTTCTCTAAGGACAACTGAGTAGTGTTCTCAATGTGGGTGTGGCTTCTAAGGGTCTAATAGGATTTTAAATCTCTGAACTTTATCTAGGGTTGATAAAGAGAAGCTTGTATTTGATTGTAAGAATATTAGTTGCAATAGTGGAACTCTACTCTAGTGTTGAGTAGAAGAAAACTGGATGTAGCCTCATAGTGTTTGAGGTGAACCAGTATAAATCTTATGTGTTCATTCTTATTTTGCAAGTTTGATTAGTTTCTTGGTGAATTCTGTTTTACATCTTGTTTCTTGAAGTATTACAAGTCTTGGATTGATATTGGATAAAGGTTCTTGATTGTATTTGTGATAAAGATCCTGAAGGGCAAAAACTCTTATTTTAATACTTTGATTTTGATTACTCAAAAAGTTTTAAATTACCAAGACTAACCAATTCATCCCCCTCTTGGTTAAGTGTGAAGTGTTCCCATATTTTACAAGTACAAGAGGACTCTCCTTGTGGCAGTTGCACAAGATGACAAAAATAAAATCATTCCAATAGCCTTTTCTGTTGTCGAGAGTGAAACATCGGGAGCATGACTTTTCTTCCTCCAAAATTTAAAAAGACGTGTCACCCCACAACATGGTTTGTTTTTTATTTCAAATAGGAACAAGTAAAAACAATGTCTACTCAAGATGTGATAGTGAGTGGAAAACACATAATTATGTGCATGTGTTTTGCATTCGACACATTGCACAAAATTAAATGAGGAGGTTCAACAACAATGCCATCAAAAAATTAATTATCAATATAGGTGAGTGTCAATGTTCTTTCTCTTCATATTAAATATTTCATTTTGTAGTATACATAATATTGAAATTGTATGTTTATAACTACTCAGCATATGTAAGGACAAAACCTATGTTCAATCACTACTACAACATTCTGAGGGAGGAAGCAAATGGTCATCGGGCAATTAATTGGCTTAACGAGATTCTGCAAGAAAAATGGACTCTCGCATGAGATGGTGGCTGATGTTGGGGACATATGACCACGAGTCTTGTTGAGTCGATTAATTTGGTACTCAAGAAATCATGAAATATGTCAATATGTGTGCTAGTAAAATCAACATATCTAAGGTGTAATGCATTGTTCAACAAAAGAGGGAGAGAAGTTGCAGTAGTGCTTGCATCTAGGCAAGTTTATATGCAAGTACTAAACAAGGCCATCAAAGACGCACAACGAAAGACAAACCTCACATTGTTCTTGAGTTCGATTGACATGACACACGATTCTTGGTCCAGGAGACAATAAACCCGAGAGAGGTTCGACTCGCTCGAGATTTCACGGTCAGCCTAGATAAAAGATGGTGTGACTGTGGCAAATTCCAAAAATTGCAATGTCTCCAACATATACAAAGGATTGTTTTGAGAAATGTGCAACGAAGCGTATTGACAACCATGTCATGAGCCAACCATTTGTCCTAACTTAGACAAGAAAAGAAATTCCAAGGGTTGTTTTGTCTAGTCTCGTATCCACTTCGTAATGGATATCCGAAAACTGGATCAACCAAAGCGATGTTCCGTGTGTCGCATCCCAGACCATTGAAAGAAAAATTGCCTCACCATGTAGACTGAAGCCAACAATGTTAAATTTATGTCATATGCTTTGTATTTTAAAAACTTTGTTGTATTATTTCAAATTTAAATATTTTAGTTCAATTCAACTTTTTGCTATATTTTTTATCTTCTTTTGCTCACTTAGTTTTCTAACTAAAACAAAATAAATTTAAAATTTCAAAATAAAATAAAATATATTTTATCATTATTGGAGATTCAAATGTTATACTAAACCTATTTAGAAAGTTAAAAAAAAAAAAAAAGAGAAAATATGTAATGAACATTCACAATGTTATTGTTAGCATATAGGGAGGGAGAATTTTTCTTATAAAAATATAAGTTTGATAGGATTTATGATATAATAAGAAAAAAAACATGTAAAAAAAATTAAATATGTTAATAAGTATGTAAAAAATGTAAGAAGGATTCAGTTTGGTTTATTATC